>SNQJ01S0120284.1:6749-17405 GCA_010110895.2 Picea sitchensis | reverse complement strand
TAACGTTTTGCTCCGGGATGCTTCATTTTCCCTAGAAGGGGCTAACTTCCCCCTTAGAGGGGCTTTTTATCTCTTTTCAACTTGATTAGGGTTTTAATTTGACATTTAATGTAAAAACAGTAGGATTTTAGTATTTTGGCCTTGTCGGCCTTTTACATAACCTAAAAAGTAAAATTAGGTCATGGAATGGTATAAATGAGGGATTTTTACCTTCATTTTTTCATCACAACAACTCACCACTTGGTGAGGTCTGAAATTTGCGCCCTATTCTAGGGTTTTGGCTGATTTAGTGAGGCGCACTTGTTGAAGGAAGATTTTTCTTGGCATTTTTGGCATTTATCTTGGTGGAAGGTGTTACAACTAGGGTTTGGTACTTGATTTTTTGGTTAAATGTAAGTAAATTTCTGCAAAACTTCTTGAATGAATGGTTGTAGTTTTATTTCTCTTGCACTTATGGTTATAATTTGTTGAATAAACCCTAGGGGACAAGCACACATTGTAGGTCTTTGTCTCATGTCCCCGTCAAGATTTCTAGACATTTTATTTGTTGAAATGAGATAGAGCCTCGCCATAGAAACACTCTTCTCTTTCATGCTGAAGAGGCTTGAGCCTAGCCTTAGCTACACTCTTTTCCTCCTCTTCATATGCTAGTCGTTTTACTTTCTTAAGCTAAGAAGAAGGAGAAGCCTCAAAGCCTAGGTCTTCTACACTTTGGGTCGTTTTTTCTAGGGTTTGTTGTACAAGCCTTGCTCTAGCAACACTTTGTTTCTCAAACCCTCTTGTCTTAGTTTTATGTTATCTTTTCAAAGCTAGCCTTCCTTTCCATTGAGTTAAGGAAGGAGGAGAGAGCACCGAGGCCTAGTTCTCCTACACCAAGGTGAGCCTCTCTCCCCTGGGGTTTGTGTCCTTGAGGCCTTGCTTTAGCAACACCTCAAGGCTTAATCCTCTAATCCTTAGCCTCATTATATTCTTTGATCCTTCAGCTCTTGCGTCCTTCACTTTTGACTCCATTAACCCCAAGGCACTGATCTAAAGACCTCTTGTTAGAAGTGAACTTGATTACAACAACTTTCAAAACCTTGAATTCAAACCCTAACTACTAACCCTAGCTTAGGAACTAATCTACTGCTGCCGTCATCTCTAGCTATATTATCATTTGTGCAACTAACGTTTTCCTTGTAAGCAATTAAATGACGATTTAAATGCATTAATTAAATAAAGTATTGATTTGTCATGATGAATGCCACATCGTTTTAGCATTTGTTGAAGAAGTGACTTAATTACCATTGCTATTTTATAAACATTGACTTTGTCAAACATTTATTGTCAAATTTTTTATATGTTCATCAGATAGTCATCCATTTATATATGAAGTACTAGCCCATTGAATTAGCTTGCATATATCGTTTGTTGTTGCTTTGTATTAGGCAGGTATATCGTTGGGGGTTTTACTTTATTATTGGTTGTTTAGCCGAGACTATCTGCTTGGTGGTGACTTGTGAGGAGGGAATCTATCCTTGTCTTTTAATCCTCTTGCCTTCTCAAAACCCCAGCTCACCGGGGACGTCTCCCCTGGGCCTCACCTCCCTAAAGAGAAAGAACCATCCCATTGTGGTGACATTGGGTGGGATTGGTTCCTGTTACGCCAGTTTGACCTTCAAACCTCAAGCTTTTGTCCTTGCTACAAATTGTGCGATAACAAGCTGAACAAGGGGCCATAGAGAGAATTTATTACAATACAAGATTACAAAAGTTGCTTCCCCCGTTATTGTTGAGCAAAGGGCCATGTCACCCCACCCCTAAACTCCACATCGCTCCTTCATTGCCATCAAGATCATCAACAACCGAGACTAAGCTCCAAAGAGATTTAGGTGTGAAATGTTGTAGTTCGGAAAGGACATGAGAAAATTGAATAATGTCCTGTGGTAGAGAAGATTACTCTTGTTAGTGCTGAAATGGGCCAACAAGAAACTCAGTTGCATTGAATTCATCCTAGAAACAATCAGTGATCTGAGTGAGAAGCACCTGAGGTAGAGGATATTCCTCCTAATAAAGTAGAGATGAACCAACAAGAAACTATGTTGCATCAACAAGAGTTAAGATAGCACATATAGTTATAGGCCTTGACCTAAATGAAGGAAGAGCAACTGGTGTTGTTGAATCACGCAAAGTGTCTCCATCTTCATCACTAAATAATGGAGTCGACATCTGCAACATAAGGACTAGATGAGCCACTGACACAAGTATCCTAAAGAAGTGAAGAGACATCTACAATAGGAATTGTTACCGCTTGGAGCTTTTGGAGTGCAAATTTGGAGAAAGACAATGGTTGGGGTGAGCCTAAAATACCTTGACATGATCAAATCCCACTTCATCGACATTAAGAAGGTAATGAATGACCTTTATGAAGGAACGCTCAAGCTTAAAGGAGGACAAACACACTTGGAAGATGAATTGAAGCATTGTAATAAATCTTGATGAGGCCGGCCATGGTGAAAAGACTGAAAAGGCCCCAAACTTGAAGAAAAGTTGTTCTTAACAATGAATTTAAGCTATTAAGAGGTCGGCCTTGACCTAATGAAGAAAAAGAAGTATAAGTTAAATCTTAATGAAGGAATTGAATCATTAATGAGGAGCGCTTGTATGGAGGAAAAGGTAGTGCGCTAGGGCTGTTGTGAAGCTTTAAAAGGTGCACCCTAGCCTTAGAGGTTGTCACGTGTCTCTTTGTTAGATTTTTCAAACCCTAAAGGCGGTTTATGGAGCACTCAAATTAGGCCTTGTTCAAGGAAGAAGCATATACTTACCAAGAGGTTCATGGGCCAAAGGGGTGTGAAAGAAGTGTGAAGAATTTCCAAGTGCTTAGTTGAATATCTAACAAGAGTAAAAAAGTTTAAGGGCATTTTCTATGTAAGGTTCATCATCTTCTTTTATCTTTTCATGGATGACTTTGATTGCTGAAGTTATCTTAGTAAATCTGCTGTAATGATCTCTTGAAGAAGGGCAACTCTGATCCAAGAAGAAAGAATAAGGTTGAGGTGAAACTCTCCTTGTGACTCGCTGTTTATCATTGTTCAACTTGGTTTGCTGTTGTCATTTCTGTATTATGAGAGGCTGCTGCTATCTTTTATTGTTCACAGTTGCATGTTATTACTTCTGATTTGTGATTGTTGAAGAGGCACACCTTTGGAAGGGCCTTCTTTTTAAATTCTTCGTATTAAAGAAGTCTATGTGGTTGATTAGAGCATGTTAATAACAGCCTAATACACCTCCATCCATACTATTCGAACCCTTTTGAATTCAATCATGACTCCATCGCCCAACTAGGTTGACACTAGTCTATTCTTTCACCCATTTATCTCAAAGAAGATCTTAAACAATCTTTCCTAGGGTTTCCTTCATTCCGAAAAAGAACCAGCCAATAGGGTCGCACTTGTTGAGGTGACATTGGGCAACCTTCATAAATTGCCATTAGGGTCACACTTGTTTTTGGGACTTTATAACTTTGAAGTGAGGGTTTGGGACGTAACAAATTGACGCCATTGCCCAAGGATAAAGTCTATTTCCCAAAGATTTGAAGACTAAACTTCAAGATAGTTGATGAGAGGAAATAAAGAAGAATCAGAAGTCTCGTCTGGCAACTCCACTTTAAGGTAATTCGAGAAGGAGATACTCCACGAGAAGTTCCTTACAAAATTTTGTTCCACCGCTGGCTAAACCAGAGAGATATTACAAAAAGAAGGCAGCTAAACAATTCAGCCCAGATATCACAAGATTCAGGTACTCAAACATTTGATTATATTGAAGATATAAGGTACTTGTTTTCTAATAATCCAAGGCATTCTATTACAACAAGAACCATCATTGCACCTTGGTTGGATGATAATTATAAGCCATTGGATCTTTCTGCTATTGCTCATGACATACCAGATAAAGCTATAGAAAAACTTCCCATATTCCAAGGAACCAATGCAATTAAACCACGAGACCATCTAAAGGCATTTGAGACAGTGCTCCGACCATCACAAATTTGGCCTCTTGATGTTGTTTTGAAGTTATTTTTCTTGTCTTTAATGGATGATGCTATTGATTACTTTACAAGTCTAGCAAACAACAACATCAGCACATGGGAAGAATGCCAAAGAGTATTCCTCAAGCGATGGGAATAAAGGAAGGATGATAGATTCCTATTGGTTATACTTTGAATGGAGTAAAAAGGAACGAGATTTGATAAGATAGTTCAAAAGTTTCACAAAGACATCAAACCTCTAGGTGGAACCTGTTACTCCTCATATTCACAAGAGCGGTAATTGTGTGATTTTTCACATGACATATTTTTAGGGGTTACTTGCAACAATGATGACGAGCTTGGGATGCATACCATTTATTTTTGCTTGATGATGGTGCATCTTGAGATAGTGACTACAGTGATCTTCCATGACATTGATGTGGTTAATAGTCTAGGTTGCCTTGGTTGGTGTTGTTATGATCACTTGATGATGATGCTCCTACTGCTATGTCATGATCAGCTTGATGTTGGTACTTTGATGTGGTGATGCGTGCTCCTTGCCTTGTAGTATTGCTCCTTGTATGATGGTATGGTGTGGTGAAGATGGTTCTTGAAGATAGCGCTTTATTTTTTCTTATGTCTAGTTCACTTCATTGATCATGCTTAACAAGATAGACAACTTACCTTGTGGAGCGTTCATCTCCTTGACCACACTTTAGAGAGCCAAGAGTTTCTGATGAAGTGTTGACATGGAGCTCATCTAGAGGAGAGATCTAGTATCTTTCATGTCTATCGTACTTTCAAGATGATGTTCAACAAGTTAGACAACCTTTTTTCTATAGCACTCTCCTCTTTCTCAGATTTTGGAGCATCGTTGGGAGATTGAGCCAGAATTTGGTGATGACATGCTATTTGACTCTTGTAATGGAGTGTTCTTGCTTGTAAGGTGTCTATTCTACTCTTATGGCGATATTTGACTAGTAGAGCGCTCACCTCTTGGGCATGTTTGGGAGCACCTTGGGGGTTTGATGATGATATATAGATGTGAGTTTCTATCGTACTTCTACAGTGATGCTTGTTGATATAGACTACTTTTCATGCAGAGAACTCACCTTCTTATTCATCTTGGAGAGACCTAGGGTTTCGGGCCTACATTCAAATGGTTGGAGGCTTCACATTGATGGGATAGAGCACCCTAAGATCTGTTGTGTCTATTTTTCTCCAATGGTCACTATTGATGGATTAGACACTTGATCTTGGGGAGCACTCCACTCTTCCTTGGATTTCCAACACTTGGCACATCGTACAGGGGGGTTTTCAGCACATATATGAGGATGGATGACATGTCACCTTGGGCAAGAGGGCCTTGAGGTTTGAGGTATCTATTGAGGACTTATGGGGGTATTTTACGTGATAGACACTTGATCTCATGGAGCGGTCCACCACTTCATGGTTCTTCAGGCATCTATGGCATGAATGGAAGGGCCAACCCACTCCTTATTGCACACTTGAATCCAGCACTAGAGTGCTTGGTTTCCTTATTCTATTTTGAAGTTGAGGATGCACTTTTTGATGACTATACACCTCACTTCATTGGAGTGCTCCATTGCTTGCACACGTGTGGAGGCATTTCTCATTGATTGAGGTATTCTTTCATTGGATAGTGGTTATGGCACACATGTGGAGGTTGTTGAGGCCCTTTTGATGACTTGCCACTTGATCTATGGTATCTATTTGATGATTGTCAACCTCCTATCTTGGAATCAACTTCATCTACCTCGGTCTATGGGTGATTGGAGACACACGTGCCACTTGGAGGGCCTTCTTGCATCTTTGTTGGAGTTGGTCATGTTACCCACCAAGTTGCACTAGGATGGACTTGCAAGTTGAGCCGCCAAAGCAAGATACTTGTTCAAATTCAGAGTTCAGAAGTTCAACCGACAATTATGGCCCCTTTTCTTCTTCTTCTTATACCGCATTTCCATACCCCCCTTGGGGAATTGTAATAGGATGAGTTAGCATGATGAAATTTGTATAAGGCTTAGCCTCCTAAGACTTAATCATGAGTGCATTACTCTAGAGTGTTTTTTTTACTTATTAATTATTTCTTGCTTGAAGTTTTTTAAGCAAGTTATAATTTTTTAGTTTTTTCACTCATTTCCTCCAAAGTTGAAGTGTGCACTGAGGGTTTGGCCTTAGTAAGGTTATCTAAGTCTAGTTTCTAATGTATATTACCATGCTAATCATCCTCCTAGAGTCTCATGGAAATGCGCTAAGTCCCCCTTAGGATTTTTATCGTTTTATGCAAATAAAAAATCTCCCACAAAAATGGGATATTTTAATTGTAAATAAAGCCTAGGTTAAATAAGTGGTACTAGGAGGCATTATATGCCTTGGGGGTATTCATTTTCACACTTAGAATACCCACTTTAGCTATGTATCCACTTTGAGAGTGAAAATAGTGATTTTTAATCACTTAAAATTAGTTTTACTCACAAAAAGTCAATAAAAGACAAAATATCAGCAAATGCTATTTTTTGGGAAACATGTCGGAGACATGTTTTGAATTAACTCACCCTCTCGTGAGTTGACTAAGCCTTGTTGGCAATTGATTGAGAGTCTTGAGTGAGTTGAATATGTTGAAGCTTGAGTTAAGAGAGATCTCCTTGAGAGGTGCACCCTTCTTGTGGAGAGGTGGCGCATTCTTGAAGAGGGCTGCCCACCTCTTGAGAGGTGGCGCCCTCCTCCTCTCTTCCATGTTCACACTTGGCAAATAATTAGAGTTGTGGGGGATGTGGAAGCCACAAACCCACACTTGTCTCACCTTTCCCTTAAAAGTGGTGCGCCCTCCCTCTATATGTGATGCGCCCTCCTTCATGGGGAACTTAACCCAATGTGCTATATATTGAAGGCTTTGCTCCCACATCAAACTAGAATTGGAGACCTGGGGTTATGCTATTGCAATGCTTCTAAGCTTTGGGGAATAGAAATAAACAAGACTTTGGAGGTCATACTTGTGGTGTTGTGCAAATGTGTGGATGCCCATTGTTCCATTTGATGTGTTGAGGTTATGGTAAATCTTATTTCTTGCAAGTATTTTGTTTAAGTTGTCCTTGAATGATAAAATATTAGTAAGCTAGTTTGCATTTCTAAATCTTATTATTTCTAGCATATGTGATTTAAGATTTTATACTCTTCTAGTTTGATTGACATGTTTTCTAGATCTCATGTGTAGGAAGTGGGTGCACCCACCTTTGACAAAGTATTTTGCAGGAAAATTCTAAGTTTGCAGGGCCTTAGGATTGAAGGAGTGGAGGGATCTAGTTTGAGTCTCTATCATCTTCAACCTACTTCTACCAGAACAATTTCCCTCTACAATACACCAAGAGAGCTCCATAGCCCAACATCTCTTTCCATCCGGCACTCTTTTCTCTCTTTCTCAACAAGATCTAAAGTTTCACTTTTGGTTACCATTTCATGCATAGCTAGATCTGATTTATCATATAAATCTTTAAAGTTTTAGCTTGCATGCAACTAAGTTAGATCTATACTTTTATTTTCAAAATTATAAGTAGATCTAGCATGCTAGACTTTATCTTTTAGCAAGCTTTAAAACAATATTTTAGAAGGCTAAAAGATAGTTTAGTTTCAAGAGCTTTTATTTTCCTATCTAGCATTTTAAGTGCCATTAGTTTGTTGTCCTAAAACAACAAACCAAAGCCCTTAAGGAAACAAGCTTTCTAGCTTGCTTTCCTTAGTTAAATTTTGCTTGTTTTCTATAGTTTTGACTTAGATTTTTTCTGGGTTTTTCTAACATTGTCCAAGATACTCTTAAAGTGTTTTTGGGCATATTTGGCCATCGTTTACATGTTGTTTTTTGCAGGTTAGTGGACAGCCAAGGGGAGATTCTGCCAAATTTTGGTGGATTTGGACCATCCGGGCTAGATTGAGGGATGAAGGCTACACAATGTCTAGTCTTCACCCCCCCCCCCCAAGGGGATCGGTGTCCTTTTTTGTGATTGTTCAATTTTGCTTCATTTTGCTCGTGCTTTCAAGTTTCACTTAAAGAAACTAAAATCAACAATAAATCAATTACAGCACCGCAAAATAATAGTTAGATTTCATTTCTTAGATTAGTTTAGTTTAGATTTCATTTTCTAGTTTAGGTTTCAATTTCCGCAATTTTACTTTTAGTATTTCAAAGTTGGAAATAAACCATCCCCTCAGCTTGCCTTAGTATTTCTCTGACCCCTAGCGATCCTAGCTTGATCTGGGGGACCCATCAGAACGGGGATTGGTCAATGCAGATTTAGTTTAACTAGGACAATCCAATATCAGTTATTGTAAAATTAGGATTCCATCACTGAGCTTGTGTGTGAAATCAGGCGGATACTCATTAATGAGTGTACACTCTCCTCGTTGGACCTCCGGCATTGCTCCTTGTACGGAATTTTGTATTGAACTTGTGTGTGAAGTCAAGGGGATATCCTCCACGTTGGACCTTCGGCATTGTTCTCTACTTCCAATTGAAGGATAACCTTTGGAGGGCCACATCTAGATTAGATTTCTTTTTTGCAAATCACTTACACACACTTCACACTTATAAGTTGTTTGCACTCACAACAGTCACTTCACAATAAACTCATTTAACATACTCATAGTAAAACTCATCAAGAGCACTTGCAATACATCTTCAATGAAAGCAATTTAATTTATCTTGCAGCGATATCTACTTATTGGCACTGGTCTACATTTCATATTTGTTTATCATTTACTTTCAAGTACCAGCATTTTCTTTAAGTCTATATCATTTGTGTTGAAGTACTTTATCTTTCCTATAAGCAATTTCATTTATATGTCATATGTGCTTCCAGTGTAGATTCATTTGTTATCTTGCTCTTGCTTTCAATAAACTACTAGAATAATAATTGTGCTTAGATTTAGTTCAAGCCTTGGATTCTTTTATTAGGGACTAACCCCCCCTTAGCTTCATTGGGAGTTGGCCTAGATGGAAGTGTTGAGGATCAGGTGACAGCACCTTGACTCAAGACTTGCCCCCAAGGTCACACCCAGTGGACTGAAGATTTCTTCCACATTACCCGAGGTGTGTATAAGGCGGCAACATGTCACACATAGGAACTTGAGCTTAATGATTTGGCACACTTCTACTTGAGCATTCCACATTCACAACCATCTATTTACATGAGGAAGACTTGAGGAGGCTACTTGCACATGTCACCATGCTATTTGTGGAAGAAGTCCACTTGAGGAGTTGGAGGGCACTCTTGTGCATGCTTATTCATGAGGTCGCCTTGCACATTTCCATGCTATATTTGTTGAGGGCATCCACACTTTGGAGTGTCTACTTGGTCTTCCAACACTACCTCTACCTTGGAACCATGCACACGTGCCACATGGAGCATATAATGTACATCTTGGAGTTGGAGTATTTACTTGAGCGCTCCACTTGTTCATTCATTTATCCACTTGAGGGCGTACTACACTTGTTCCTATGCCATTTCTTCAAGGCGCCCACATATTTGGACGATTTTCTCTTGGTTTTCCACCATGAGATAGTGATAGCATGTGCCACATGGTTGTATATTTGCACATCTACTCATGGATCGAGTTGTCCGCATAATGAGGCCATCATTGCATGCTATTTCATATCTACTTCACACATGGACACTTCTAGGAGGGCACACATGAAGATAAGCATCCTCCTGCTATTTTTGGAATCCTAGACTTGGTCTAATCCTCAAGCAATGAAGGCACCTGTTATCCCCCACCAGCGAATAACTATTCCAGAAAGAACATCTAGAGGCTCCCTGGCAGAGAACATGGAAAGCTGGAAGATGTGCATGTACTTGCAAATATGAACTCCAGATCCTCTTTCTAAGCANCAAGCAATGAAGGCACCTGTTATCCCCCACCAGCGAATAACTATTCCAGAAAGAACATCTAGAGGCTCCCTGGCAGAGAACATGGAAAGCTGGAAGATGTGCATGTACTTGCAAATATGAACTCCAGATCCTCTTTCTAAGCACGAGCATCTCTCAGTGGCATCAACATCATATGACACCCTTGGCATTTGGACAGGCCTGTCAGACATCCTTGAGAAGCATGCTGCAAGTTGGTAAGTCCGTCATCATGGTAAGTATCAATTTAATATCTAAGGCATTTAATCTTATTCCAGAGAGTACCCTTCTAACTACTAGTCATTAGCTCGTTGGTTATACCTCTTCCTTTGTCATAACTTGACTTGTTATCCTAGGTCCTTGGGAGATTGGGTTTGTAATATCCCAGATCCAGTTGATCTGGATATCTACTGTTGAACTACGGTTTTTGCCAATAAATCTAATACTTTGGGTTATGTGAACATGCTTGGTGATTTTCACATGTGTGTTTCAATTCATTAAGTGTTTTAGCAATATAAGACAATGCATGAGAAATAAGGATAACGCAGCTCACTAATATATATATAATGCAGGAAAAAGCAAGAAATAAAATAATAACTGGAAGCATGTAATGATCCCAAGCCATTATGCAAGGATCATCACGGTTTTGGTGTCTTTTTAAACTTTTACTGGTTGTGGCATTTCGTCAAACACTTTGTTGATCTACTTGTTTAGATGTGCTTACTTGCAGGA
>SNQJ01S0120283.1:0-20834 GCA_010110895.2 Picea sitchensis | reverse complement strand
TTGAAGTTGGGAAGAAAAAATGCAAGTACGATAGAGCTTGTATGTGTAATAGTTAGTGCAATGCCTAGTTTTAGATGCAAGTGTGATTTTGAAGGAAGTGAGTCAATGAGACATGTGGCAAAAAAAAGAGGAGATGAGATCGGAAATTGCAAATGTCAAGGCAAACCACAACATGTAGAAACAATGTGCACTATAGGCAAAGAACAATGCATGCAAAACAATGCATGAGTAAGCACATGAAACAAAGTAAGGCAACACACATAGATTGGCGCAAAAGGACGACATTGCAAAAGAAGAAGTAGTGCAAAGGAAGTTAAGTAGTTAAGAATAGTAAATGAAGAGGCAATAAAGAATATGAATAAGCAAAGAAGCAATGAAAGAGCATAAATGTGAAGAGTCGTTTGAATAAATAGTGAGAAGAATTATTGGAGTCAATAAGGTCAAAGTGTAGCATCAAGTCGAGTAGTGATACAACTAAGAGGTAAAAAACATAGTCGTGGATTATGAGAATATTTTTTGTAAACTATGTACTCATAATATTGACACTAATGAGGGTTGAGGATTGATATTGCCAAAGTATACACTAACTCTAAATGATTTTTACCTTTATTTGACATTGATCTACAAATGGTTACATGTAANGAGCATAAATGTGAAGAGTCGTTTGAATAAATAGTGAGAAGAATTATTGGAGTCAATAAGGTCAAAGTGTAGCATCAAGTCGAGTAGTGATACAACTAAGAGGTAAAAAACATAGTCGTGGATTATGAGAATATTTTTTGTAACCTATGTACTCATAATATTGACACTAATGAGGGTTGAGGATTGATATTGCCAAAGTATACACTAACTCTAAATGATTTTTACCTTTATTTGACATTGATCTACAAATGGTTACATGTAAAAGTTGGTGAAGTTGGAATGCCACACCTAAAACTTCATTACTTAAATTGTTACTAAATGATCTTTCTATGTTCTAAACCATGAGCATGCTTAATGAATTCTTAGGAGCATTGTCTAGTAGCAAGTAATGAGGTGATTTGGCTTGTATTAACATGGAGACTTGGGTTCAATACCCCCCCCTCCCCCTAGTGGCTACATATGAGCTCGTTGAAAAGTCTTGAATGATTTTGACAATGTACATGCATCCCTTACAATGCAACAACTTAATCAAAGGAATTGTTATAAGTTTCTATGAGCACGATCGCTCCCCCCCCCGCCAAAGAAAATATATGTGTGTGTGTGTGTGTGAACCTAAATATACAACTATAAAACTAGTGATCTTATCTCAATTATATAATTAAGTCAAAACTCTATATAATCCTAGTTTGGGTGCGATTACCAAATCTTCTTATCTACAGATGGAATATTGTCATTCTGCAATAGATAAGTGTTCTTCTTAGTCAATTTATTAAAATCAACACTAGCCAAGTTGAAAAATGCATCATTGACTTAGCTAAAATTTGTGTGTATAAGTTGACCTAAGTGCAAGCCTATATAATCATACCACGATACAATATGTCAATCACAAATGGTCACGTGATTTGGATTAGGAGCATAGGGTTTTTCACTATCAAATTCATCAACAAACAAGTCATTTGAAGGATATCAATCCAGTAGCCCCAATGCATCTAGGCAAGAAAGGTAAAGATCATAAATGTAAAAGTTTGTGACTAAACGAAAAAAAAAACACATTAAAAAACAACTACAAACAAACATAAAAAACGATCATGACCTACCATAGTAACTATGATGCTCAACCCTCCATTTGAGCATCTCAATACCTTCCTTTGTTACACATGTAATCACAATTAAAAACCCTCAAAACATTTTAAGTCACGTAAAGAAAACAACAAATCCATCCAATCTTAAAGTATCTAGATAAAATTAACAAAGCTCCATTAACTCCATGAATTGCAAACATTTTCATGAAACAAAAACATTTTTTTCCTATTTATATATTAAGACAAATCACTTAACATCTACAACTTATATCATCACAAAGTAAAAATTGACCAACAATGGGTCAATTCAAGTTGCAAATTTCAACAAACTTCAACTAGATGTAGACATAAATAAAATGTGAACTCTTTCAATTCATAGATCTACTCTCTCTACCACTTCTATCATTACAAAGTAAAAATTGACCTCCACTAGGTCAATTCAAGTTGCAAACTTCAACCAACTTCAACTAGATGTAGACATAAATAAAATATAAACTCTTTCAATGCATAAATGTACTCTCTCTAATGTTGTTGACTTGAGTAACTAATGGAATCCAGTTTTTGATTCAAATGAAAGATTCTTATGTTACCATCTTATTTTAACTTGGGTACTCCAATCTACCAAAATCAAATGAATATAGGATAATGTTAAGTCGTTGACTTAGTGACAATAATAATCAAAATACAACCTATCTCCTAAAATATATCAAACATTATCCCAAGGGCATAATTAAAATTGACAATCAAATGCATAATGATATGGGATCTCATATCACTGTGCATTTGATTATACTCTCACAACACTATGCCTAAAATATATCAAACATTCTCCCAAGGGCATGTTTAAAATTGACAATGAAATGCATACTAATGCATAGTGATATGGGATCTATGCATTTGATTGTACTCTCACAACACTATGCCTAAAATATATCAAACATTCTCCCAAGGGCATGTTTAAAATTGACAATGAAATGCATACTAATGCATAGTGATATGGGATCTCATATCACTGTGCATTTGATTGTACTCTCATATCACTATGCATGCATTTGATTGTGAATTATTATATCACTCTATGTTTGATTGTCAATTTTTAAGCATGTACTTAATAATAGATGTTAGGAAATAGGTTGTGTTTTTTTAATGTTATTGTCACTAGGTCAATGACTTAGCTTAATATTCTGGATCTTTTTGGTGGAATGTAGTAAAATGTGAAGAATTTTATTATATATTTATAACAAGGTGTAAGTATTGATGAATCAAATTTATTAACATATAAAAATCGATGTCGTTGGTGTTACAAATATTTTCCAAAAATGTATTTAAATATGTTTTAGAAATTGATGTTATTAATGTTATAAGTATGTTCAAAATTTGTATTTAAATACGTTTTTAATTGAAATTGATGTTGATGTTGCAAACACATTAAAGATTGCATTTAAATATGTTGTATTAGTGCATTGATTTTAACATTGTAACAATTTAAAATCAAATTTCATTAATTTTATATTTTTTGAAAATTATTAAAAAAAATAGCTATTTATCTTATTTGTGTATATTTAAGGGAATGTAATTTTAAACGTATTCTCAGTTAATTATATATTAATGATAGCAATAATATTTAGTTTAAGGTTATAATTTAGATCTACACTAAATTAGTATATGAGACTATCTTGTTTNCTATTTATCTTATTTGTGTATATTTAAGGGAATGTAATTTTAAACGTATTCTCAGTTAATTATATATTAATGATAGCAATAATATTTAGTTTAAGGTTATAATTTAGATCTACACTAAATTAGTATATGAGACTATCTTGTTTGTGGGACAAGCGACCATATTTCTTTTTACGCAATGATTTCGCTACTTAACTTATGAAGGTGTACATACCCTACTCCCTCTGAATTTCAACATGTGACCCCCAACGAGAAAAATCATGTCCTTAAACGTTAGGCCCACTCAAACTGTACATGCAATGCAAATCTTCAAACTTTCAAACCCATTAAGAACCCTAAGCATCTATTAAATGTGAATTCAATTTGATACTGCTAGTTCAACATAAAAGTTAGTGGCATTGTGTTTTTCAAAACAAGTTTATTATGATAGTGGTAAGTTTGCTTTGTTCATTCTAATAGGAATCTTCATATTAAACCCCCAAAAGCAATTAGTTTTATATTATAATGTAATCTTTTAGAGTGTCGGGTGGGAGGATTATTTTAGATCTTGAAGTAATGTAGAAGATTAGATTTGTTTGGAGCCTTGGGTGCTTCCTAAATAATGAGGTAGAGGCCTTAACAATCCATCGAGAGCTTGAATTTCTTCAAGAATTTAATCAAGATGAAGTCATATTTATCAATTAGTCAATTATGGTTATTTGGGCGCTCAGATTTGTGCTTCCTTCCAACATCCCCCTAGAAAGCATTAATAAAAGACATTGATTGAGCTATGGTCTGGCAATTAATTGATGATATTTTTATACAATTGGCCCAAGTTCAATTCCGAGTGGATGGTGTTCTTGGCATCTTAAATCGGAGTTATCAAAGTGACATGTCCTAGAAGAGATAATCTGCTAGCTCCAAATCTTGAAGCCCGATCTTAGTAGATATGAATAGATTTGGTAGTGGGATACGGGGGTTTGTCAAGGAATTTGTCCTCCACTCTGGTTGAAAAACAAGGGGTGTTGTGGTTAAAAAAAGAAAAAACATTTATCAAAAGACGTTACTTGTTCTAAAGGCATTTTAGGTAGTATCCTTTTACTAAGCAAAAGGGAATTTGAACAAGGAAACTAATGGTCTGGCCAACTGAGGATCTTGTGAACTAGAAGGCATGTTATCCGACCAAGGAGCTTGTGAACTAGAAGGCATGTTGTCCAGCCAAGTGTTGGAACAGGGATTGAACACATAAGAGAATGGATCCGAGAGGCATCGGTGGTGTCAAAAGACATCGTAGCAGTGAAGCACAAGTCACTCAATGAGAGCAAGAGCAGATCTCCCTGAGATGATGATAGAACGATCACAAGGATCGTCTATAAATTGGTTCCGGTCATGGACCAAAATCAACAAACTCGGGTGAAGGCAGTTGCACCTATCCATAAAACGTGGATCATGGATCCTTAAGTGGACATGGTTAGCCACCAATTTAGTCGGTTGTCGACCAAAATACTTGGTTGACCCACACAACCAACAAGGTGAGGTTTATGATGGAACCACATGTTCCAACACCCCCACGTAAACTCAGCTTGGAGGAAAACAAATTCTGCAACATTCCCCCTTGAATTTGTTCGGACTGCAAAAGCTTGTTAGAAGACAGTACAACAACACTCTAGAGGAAGTTTGATCACCATCAACACAGATCAAGGCCAAAAGAGCAGTGATCCATTGCAAATTGGTTGCAAAATATGTTATCGAAACACGTCCATGCTCGGTCAATCAACTAGACAACAAGACAACACCAACCAATTGATCAATCAACTAGACAAGAATGCATTGATATAATTAGTCTCCATCAATCCAATAGTCTTTGTCAAGCTAGACAGCCTCTGTATCAAAACAGTCCATGTATCAGGTACAATAAGCAGAAGTACAACTCCCAATAACACAATCAAACATGGTTCGATCAATCTCAGTAAATCCAAGCACATCAATTGGGTTTACACATCAACAACTTCAAGTACCCCCCCCCTTAAACACAACTAGGGGATTAAAGTATCAACAAAAGATCTTTGTCGAAAACATCAGTCGACAGAAAATAACAAGTCGAAAACTCAGTCGACAAGTACGCAATCGATAGAAAATAACAAGTCGAAAACTCAGTCAACAAATACACAGTCGAAAACTTCTAGTCAATTGTCAAGTCGGATCGAGTCTCAATCAACCAATATCCCAATCAAACTCCAATTGAATGTCAAGTCAGGTCGATCATGTGGTCGACCACTACAAAGCATCAACAATGAAGAGGAGTGTTGTACGTTCGTACAATCGACAAAACACAATGATAGGAACTCTTCAAACATATGGTCAGATGCACCCAAGACCACTCATCAATCGAACCACAGTCTATCCCGATAGTCAATACTGGTCCATGGTTCTATCTTTTACATCACTTCTGCAAAGATCTGAAAGCATGATTGCCATGTCTTTGATTGTGAGGATGACGATAAGGCACAAAGTGTCGTGTTAATTGATCAAGAGATACAGGCTTGAAGTTTGATGTACTCTCAGGAGTAGAACAACTTAGTATATCAACAACATTGTCATGAACAATAATATTATCAGCTTATGCCATGTTAGGAACAACCACTTTAGCAATCGGTTTAGTAGATTTCTCTATTGACAAATCAGTTTAAACTCCACCTCCAATGAACAAAACTTCCCTATTTGTAGCAAGGGCGGGTGTAGTCAAGGAGGCAACAACAACATAATATCTAAGACCTATTCTCCGTGTTAGCATCTCAGGCACAATAGGAGCAGCAATACCCTGTCCATTCTTCCCAAGTCCTCCTCCGGTATATCCCATCTTGCCGAGTTGTCGGGATCCTATACCTACAGTGTGTTTTTCAAAATCGGGATCATTAGTTTTAAAACATAAATCAACAACATCTTGCTTACAAACAATAACAGAGGGTGGAGAAGAAATGGGTGAGATTGGTAGCTCAACAACATCATCATTCTTCTCACAAATAGTTGGACTAGCAGTAATGGTGGAAGAAGAAGTAGGCAACTCAATAACAATAATCTTCTTCTCGGTAGTTGTCTCATCATTTTGTTCAACAGTTTGCAGTTGGTGAACTTGTTTCTCAAGGTTCTATTTGCAATCCTGCAAGCTCTAAAGACTCTCATCCTTCTTTGTTGGCTGCAGCAATATGGAATCATAATCTTCTTTCAATGCCTGATATTTTTCAAGCAAGCAATTGTTATCTTCTTTAACAAGAGTAACTTCTTCACATAGCTCATTAATGGAGATTTGTAAGTGGTCAACCTCACAAGTCAGTTGGGCATTTGTCTCCATCAATTGGTTGACATTCCTGCTTATTGTTGTGTGGGGAAGGGCTTTGACTTCTTCCTCCAAGTTTTCAAGAAGGTCAAACTTCTCCTCAAATTCATCTGCAAGAGTCTGAAAAAAGTTGGTCGTAGCGTTTCTGAGGGTAGTAACCCTCTTGGAGTGCTCAGTCACGGTGGTCTGGAACACGTCTTCCGCATACTTCAACTGATTTTTCAGTCCTACATTCTTTGTCTTCAAGGCAACATTTTCATGAAAAATGGATTTCACCTCCGTCATGAGATCATCGAGAAAATCGATTTTGTCACCAAAATCATCCGCCAGATCTTGAAGTATGGTTTCCATTGTCTGTTCTAGGTCAACAATCTTCCTATATTTATCAACACACTGTTGCAGAAGGTTGGTTTGAAAGAGGGCAGCCTCATCTTCCAACTATGTATGGGTTGTCTCTTGGTCACTACTCAAGCGTTGATTCTCAATCTACAACTGTGCAATGACATTCTACAAGGAAGTGACTTTTGCACAAAGTTGGTTGTGAGATTCTTCCAAGGTAATGGCCTTCTTCTCGCGAATTTCTTGCAACTTCTGAAGCATTAGAGCTTCATCTTCGTCTAGCATGTTCATCGTCGATGGAGGGAAAGATTCAAGACACAAAATCTGCAAAGAGATAGTGGACAACAAGAAAATTTGACTTACCAGGCATTGATGTTTCTTCAATGGGAAATCAACTTTTTATTCGGCAAATAATGCACGTCGTCATTCCTTCTTCACTTCTTCTTGGAAGACGATTTGTCTAGTGGATTCGATGCAATGCAAATGTAAGTCGAATGACAGAAGATGAGTTCAAGAAGCCACCAAATGATAGGTGAGAAATTCAGTCCACAATGAGTGAGACCAACTCGCCAATGAGGTTTGATGGAAGATTTGAAAAGGCCAAAGGTCGATCAACCAAGAGAGCACATCCATGATTTGATCGAGCAAGTCACCAAACATATAACGAAGGTCGAGGTAGATTAGAGTACGCATGAGTCGACTGGGGCATCCACGCATTAGCAGCTCAACAAAACATTCCAATCACACATGGGCACATTCTCAGTCGTGAAAGTTGACTGAGTTGATTAATGAGAGTGGAAGTCGAATCTTCTTCCAGTCATGAAGAGAGTACCTTTGTTGGTTGCATGAGCCAATCTTCTCTTACCAGTCGAACTCGTGGGAAATGAGAGATGGGTTGAGTCAAAGGGTCTGCAGATGCACCGGTCAATCGAACCCTAAGTCAGTTGGATCCCCTCACAAGGTAGTCGATGTTAAGCCATAGTTGGCTCTGCATAGTCTACACGCATGGTGCGTCGAGTTGACTAGCAAGGAGGTCGAGGGTTTCGATCATCCCAATATGCAAGTCGGGTTGAACATATAGTCTGTGGGTCGATTTGGAGCATGTGTCGGTCGATTCAAAGGATCAACACGCCTTTGAATTGGTCGACTTGGGTTTGAGAGAGCCAAGAAATGATCTACAGGCTGCCGGGTCCAACAATCTCGCCTTCTCCGTCAAGATGAAAATCAAGTCGATGTCTAGTTGAGGAAGGCAACAAGTTGGAGTTTGATCCTTCTAACTCTAAGTCGATCTAGGGAAAAAAATTCAAAACACAGAAAGAGGAGGGTTTCGATTCAACCTATAATTCCAAATTGATGAGCCAAAGAACAACCATGAATGAGTATCCATCAAGAACTATCAGTAGTGAACGCACAATCCAAGTCATTCACGAGAACACAAGCTCTTCGAGCAAACCTTGGCCTATCATCTCCATTATATGGAAAAGATATTATGCCCAAAATAACCACAGATGCTCAACACTATTCCATTCTCGTCTAAGTCTTTCTCTTCAATCCCAAGATCAAATAACCAACAACTCTAACACCATGTTGGAACAGGGATTTAACACAGAGGAGAACAAATCCGAGAGACAACGGCGGTGTCGAAAGACACCGTGGCATTGAAGCACAAGTCACACAATGAGAGCGAGAGTAGATCTCCCTGAGATGATACGATAATCTGAGATGATGATAGACCAATCACAAGGATCCTCTATAAGTGGGTTTCGATCATGGACCAAAATCAACAAACTCGGGTGAAGGCAGTTGCACATGTCCATAAAACATGGACATGGATCGTGGATCCTTAAGTGGACATGGTCAACCGCTAATTTAGTCGGTCGTCGACCTAAAGACCTGGTCGACCCACACAACCGACAAGGTGAGGTTTACTATGGAACCACATGTTCCAACACCAAGGAGCTTATGAATTGGAAGGCCATTTAAGGGTCTGGAAAGAGATTAGGTAGAGGGCCAAGTTCACTTGTGAATCTCTTTGCAATCTCATGGTCTAAAGAGGGCACAAGGCACATGCCACCCCTAAAAAATATACTAGAAACAAAGGTGTTTTATATGTTTTATAGCACAACATGAGGGATTCCCAAAGGCTACATGTCTATGGGAGAATATACGATATCTATTGGAACCATGAGAGCCCACACTCGCATGTGACTTACCATGGTGGGATGCTTATGGAGCTCAGGCACTAAGTTCATTCCCTTGGGCTTGGATCTAATGAAGATATTTTGGGTTGATATGGGCATTCAATTTAATCAAACTAATATATATAAGATTTCTCACTATCATGAATTTTTCATTGGGTTTTTCCCTCCACACGAATGAATTTGTTGTAATCTAGTTAAAGGTTTTGAAATAGTTTACCTTGGAAGCTCTTCAATGACACGGAGCAGTGTGCCCCTGCCCTACAACAATGGGAGGTGTTAGTGAGGTTCATAGTCGTGTGATAACATCTTTGTGCTAGTGAGGTTCATAGTTGTGTGATAACATCTTTAGTGGAACTCGTAGCCATGAAGAATACTATAGCTACTGCCATAGGGAAATATGAGGCTTGTAGTTCCTAATTCAAAGCCAAGCACTCTAAGGTGAACACCAAGGTTGCTAAGCACATTTTGGCGCTTCATGGCTATGAAAATGAGTCCAACGCTACTCTCATCATCCTCAAAGGTCACATGAATACAATGGAAGCCTCTCTCGCTACTTGTTGAGATCTCATAGACCAAATGGTTGCTCAGGTGAATCTACCAGTTCTGGATGCACTTCCTGAAAGGCATCAAAAAACATTTCTATGTTTTCTCTAATATTTCCCCCCACCCCCACCCTCATATATGAGGGTTGCTCATGTGAATCTACCAGTCCTGGATGCACTTCCTGAAAGGTACCGAAAAACATTTCTCAAGAATTGATAGCTACTACCAACCAGGACACCATGATTTATGGATAACAATGAATTTACTTTTTAGTTAAATCATGCAATATTTTTTCTTGTATCTTTTAGAATAGATTATTAAAACTTATTACGTCGAGAGGTTCTCTACAACCCAATATGGGGAAGATGTTATCGTGTTACACTACATTGTAACATAACATTACATTGATAACGCTACATCAAAAAAAAATACAAATCAACTCAATTACCCTGCTTCTTTGAAACAATAGTTTTGTCGGTGATCTATCCACCAAGAGAGCTGCACGTGCTTGGCAATATTGGATATATGCAAAATTTCTTATTCAGTAGGTTGTTGGAAATATTGATTCCATAGCTTGGTTCATTGAGGGAGTTGGATATGTCGGGCAATAATTTTTACGGGGATGTTCCTTCAACCTTGGGAACCATAAATCTTCCTTTGATAGAATAGCTTAATCAACAACCTTTTAAATGGAACCATAACACCATCTCTCGACAACTTGATCAGCCCGTGCTTCCTCCAACTTGCCTACAATCCATTTGCTTCGGGTCCTTTTCTCGATTCCAAATGTACAATGTAAAAGAGTTGTGGCTTGCTAGGTGCAACCTCAATGCAAACCTATTGGAATGGCTGTGAAACTTGGAAAATCTGCGCGGTCTTGACATTGTAAGGAACATATTGACAGGTTTGATACCTTCACAGTCGATGAACCTTCATAAACTGGAGAAGCTACAACTATGGCAGAATCAATTGAGTGGAGAGATTCTAGATAATTTGGGGAATTTGTCCTTGTTGCAGGTATGGAAAATCTTTGAAATTTTGACGAATTATGCTATATTTTTATAACCTGCCTAGATCCATCTTAACCCCAGATCTATTAAGCGCCGAGAGGGATCAAATCTATCAAGGTGCAAAGCTCTTTTAGAATACAAAAATTGAGGAAAAAATTACACCTCGAGAAATTTGATCCCTCTCATCTTGATAAATCCATGATTAAAATGTCTTTTGATGAAAGTGGAGTCATTTTGTTTTCAATCTAAATTATTATTATTATATATCTATTTAAAATAATTAAAAAAAACAATTGAAATTTTTTTATTTATATTATTTTACATTACAAATCCAATCATTTATTTAAATTAATAATTTAATTTATATCATAGTACGTAAGCATATATATTTAATTTTTTCCTAAACACAAAATTTGTTATTTTTAATTTTAAAATTACTTTTTAAAATACAACTCTCACATATTTTATTATTCTAATATTAGTATTATAAATATTCTAATATTAGTGTTATAAGTAATAATATGGATAACACACTATAAATATATTGTTTATGATATTGGTATCTAAACATAATCTATAAATATATTGTTTATGATAGTGGTATCTAAACGTAATTTATAAAGATATTGTTTATGATATTGTTTTCCAAATACGATTTATTACAAATTCGAAGAATCATAACGTTCGGTCCATATACACGTGTCTTGCAAATTGTATATCCTTTTGATGAAACTGCACATGCGTGTTTACAAGTTGATTCAGAAAAGTAGCCACTTGTAACTTAATTGTTGTAATCCACATCTTCTTCAACTTACACTTAATTTAATCTTAAGATTGGTCAACATGATTAACTACTCGTGTCTTATCATATTATGAAATTAGAAGAACATGTATAAAGTGGTTGCTTTTACATATATCACTTTTAAGCCACCACTTCATACATATTCTTCAATTTCATAATATGACAAGACACGAGTAGTTAATCATGTTCTAATTTTAAGATTAAATTAAGTGTAAGTATTATATATTATTATAATATATATAAAATAAATATAAGACGAATATATCATATGTTAAGTGGTTAGGTTAAAATATATGTTAATTAATCATAATTATATATATTTTTTAATGTTTAAAATTGAATGTGAAAAAATGAATGAACTAATTATATTATGTTATTTTATCAAAGTTTGTGTTTACCAGGTTGTTCATATAAGGAAGATGTACCAATGTTAAAGATTTTAGTGAAAATGTTTATGAATTTGTTCATATCATATACAGTTTGAGTGCGTTTAATGGTTAAGAACAAGTGTTTCCTCTTAAGAGGTCACAAGTTCAAATCCAGAGGGGGGTAGGGTATGTATACCTTCATAGACTTTACCAGTCAAAATCGTTGGGCGGAGGGGGGTCCCTTCTCCCACAAACAAGGGGGTCTCATACACCAATTTAGTGTGGCTTGGCTGTTTCCTTAAAAATAGATTATTATTATTATTATTATAGTTATATAGGCAACGGTGGAAAAATCTATCATGTTGGTATGATTATTATAATTCTATTGATATTATATTGATTGGAGGTTTGATTTCCATAATTGCTTTAGTCTAAGTCTCTTGGATAGTTTTTATACGTCATATTGGCTACCACATAGAGTGCTATACTTGACAACGAATCCAAGGTCTTCGTATTGCGTCCATAAGCGACCACCTTACTAAAAATACTTCAACTAGTACAAACAACCAATTTGTGAGCACTTGAACTTGAACTTGGGACTTCCTGAAGCCCCAGAGAATAAGAGGAGAGTGGCATTCACCTACACACCTAAGCCTATATCTTCACCATTGTTTTACAAGTGAGTATCTTCACCCTCCACTTGAGATATTGATCCTCTCTGTTTTTTTAGTTGTGTGATAATAGGAAAACAATTCATTCATTCAACGAAAAAATTATAACGACATCATTACTACAATTTTACCAGGGCTACAATTTTTTTTGAAAAAATAAAGTAGAAAAGAGTTCCTATAAAAATGTTTTTTTCTAAGCCATTTGACTTGATTGTTTTATTATTGAAATGATTTTAGTCCAAGGGAGAATATTGCTTTCAGTTTTTCAATTAGTTTTGTATTCATAGATTAGAAAATGATGAGCTATCTAAAGTTGATAGAAAAAAATAGTTTATTTTTCATGTTTTTCTTTGAATTTCGGTTGGTTTAAAAATGTAGATGCGACTTTTTTTTATTACTATCAATCAAAAGAAATTAGAAAAAAAAAATCACTTTGTTTAATGATTTTGTTCGTTTTCCTTCGATTTTATTAAAAGTCACGTCACACGTGGGAGAAATGAAATTCATTAATAATTGGTTGCATCAAACAAAACACGCCATACCTTTGTATGGATCATTAACAATCACAAATGCACAAATGAGGCCTCAACTTTGGAGTTCAAGTTTGTTTGTAGAATTGGAAAAATTGAGGTGAATGTGCTCCTGTATCCATTTACTAAAGGTCCCCTTGTTGCTTTTTCTTCTTTGACCTATGGTTTACAAGAGCTAGTGACAAACAGTGTTGTAAAATGTCCTTTAATTGATAGATTTCCAAGGTCTCTTGGCATTTTTACCGGTCTTAGATCATATCTATGCAACAAGAAAAAGGTAATAGAATTAACACCCTTTGTGAGCTTCAAAGACCAAGTCCACATGGTTCATCAAGTCATCAATATCTACGACAATAGGGTTGAATGCAATAGTAACAATGTTGCTAATGTCCACAACTATGTTTGTCCATGTGTTTGTTGCTAGGTAAGACAACATGGGTAACAACCACAAGTTCACTGTCAAGTTGGTGGAGCTAGAGGAGCTGACATTGAATTACATAGAGGAGGGATGATTCTTTTGGGGGAGGTCTAAATGGGCCATAAATTTCCCAACCAAATTTTGCAAGGAGACCATGACAGAGGTTGTTTCCACTTGCCCACACTTGAGAATAATCAAGGTGGCATGGGATTCAACCTCCCAGGCATGAAGGGTGAGAAATTGACTCCCTACTTCCATTGCAAAACTATTGTGAACTCGATAAGTTTCCAAATATTTCTGCTCAAACCACACTTTCCAGTGTGCAATCTAGAGTGTTAAGCATGTTACCAACCCTTGCACCTCTTCCATGTCATTCACGCACTAGCATAGACCTTTCTTGAGACCCTTCACCTCATAGAGAGCATAACAACATTGACAATGATCTATGACCCTATCCAACTTCCCCCCATTAGTTCAATCCATCCCTAGAACTTGTGATGCAACCAAATCCACCCAGAAGTGATAACAATGCCAATCAATTTGGTCCCCAACTTTAAAACCTTGAAAAATGGTGTCTTCGATGTTGGGCGAGGGAAACAATAATACTTAGATAGTCTAATGAATCCCTCATGTAAGAACCTTAACAACCATGATACAACTTCAACACATGGAAGAATAAAGTTAATGTGTGAGGTAGGAGGTGGGGATAACAATTGACATGAATCCCCCACATCGTTATCATGACGTGACATGTGTACCATGGAGGGGTCTCCCATGCTAGAGTGATGTAATGTCATGGGGTTGAGCATGTAGAGGTGACTTCACTCGAAGATTTCTTTATCCACATTGAACTTTCCTCCATTTTGGCCCCATGATTAGCATGGAGATCAACCTTAGAAAATTTTCCTCGAAGAATTTGAAAGTAGGAAATGTATCAGAGGTCCAAGGTGACATTTCTTTGGATGATTCTATTGAGCTTAACATTTCCAAGGGATGTCCCAAATTGAAGGAATCAAGTGATCAACAATGAGCCTCCAACCATTGTTGCTTTGTGGGTTCCTATTAGCTTGATTTTTGTGAGGTATTGTAAGACAACAAGGGCTTTAGCTTCATTGTCAATGGCAAGCATAACCCTCATGCAAACTCCATGACCTTTTTTTCTCTAGGTCATATATGACTCCCCCTCTCAATCATCTACACCTACCTTCCCCGGAGGATAGATGAATTTTGTTAACAGTGGGGAAGAAATGAAGCTCGTTAAATTAGGAGCAACATCATTAATAATGGGGCTTACCTCTATTGTGGCAACTGATAGCGATGGATAGATCAAGCCCAAACTCTTGACTTCAAGTTCACTTTTAACATTGGAAAATTGGAGGTGCATGCTTCTAATTATCCCTTTCTCTCAATCGCACAATCCATTCTTTATACACAACTCGACATTTTTATTTTCTTCCTTTGTACATTTGCTAGAAAACAATGAACATTACACAAATCTCTTTGGACTTTAATTTGGCATCTACAACCTACTTGTTCTTTCTACTTCTTTATTGTAAGGTTTATGAGATATGTTGATAGAAGGTTTTGTAATAGGTCCTTTGTTCACCAATTTGGGTTTTACTTGCCTTTGCTATATATGCAGGCATATAGTCAGTGATTGCATTTCTTGTTATTTTTTATATGATTGAAGTGGGTAAAATTCTTAGTCTAGGTGTAAGATTTGGTAACCTTTTTCACTTGCCTTGGCCTTTTCACTTTGTTTTCATGTTTATGAACATGTCAAATTTGGAGTGTAGGCATAAGACTAGGGAAGACATTAAACATTTGGTAAAATACACATCTAGAAAACTTTTAAGTAGCCATTGAAGCTCATCAACATATGGTAATCGATGTAAGTGTTAAGTTAATCTTGACTCAATAAAAGAGTGATTAGGATAACCTTGATTCAATTCACGATGCGTTTACCATATATGGTTTACATGCCCATGGTATTTTATGTGATGAAGTCCATTTAAAGGCTTGATATACTCCATTATAATATGCCTCACTTGGCCATATTAGCCAAGGCTAATGAAGATATATTTGCAGTTGACTTTCCTAGTAAATGGTTTCCAAGGTAAAATCTCTTGTGCATGGGTTTAGCTTATGCTTCTTCTATTGTATTTTTCTTCTCTAGTCGTACTTCATTTTCAATAGAAACACCTTCTTGTCTTCATCCATGTCTCTTACAAAGTGGTACTGCACAACCACATGCTTTGTCTTAGCATGATAAAAAGTGTTCTTTTCCAAAACTATTGCACGTTGACTATCACAATCTAACCTTGCAACTTGTTAAACAAAACAAATACAGGACATAATCTTTGCAACCATACAACTTCTATAGTTGAAAGTGTAATTATAACTTGCCTCTTTCTCATCCAATTGATTACTCCTCCAAATAGGTTAAACACATAAAACCTCAACAAAATCATCTCAACATACTTCCTCTGGTTTAACTAGAGTTTCCTATCCACATGATCTCTTTGAATATCCATGCCAAAAATAAAGTTTATGGCACACAGATCCTTCATGTCAAATTTAGAGTATAGTTAATACTTAGCCCCCTTGATGATATCCTTGTTGTTTCTGATTAGAACCGTATCATGAACATACAATACTACATAATAAAGTGATCACCAACTTGGTTGGAGTACAAACAATTCTCAACCTTACTTCTCACAAATCCCAATCCCAATATGTAAGTATCAAACTTTTGATACCACATTCTTGGGGTTGCTTTAAGCCATATAGGGACCCTTTTAGCTTGTAAACTAGCTTGTTCTTACCTTTCACTGTGAACCCTTCAAGTTGTTTTGAGTAGATTTCTAACACTATCTTTACATCCTTTTATTCTACTTCAATATCAAATATTGTAGCAAGATACAATAAAAATCTAATGGAAATCAATTTTGCAACATGAGAGAAAATCTCATCGAAGTCAAATTCTCTCCACTTGGGAATATCCTTTTGTTACCAGGCAAGCCTTGTACTTCTCCACTCTACCTTATGCATTGAACTTCTTCTTGAACATCCATTTGCTACCAATAGTTTTTCTTACATTAGACAACTTGACTAAGTTCCATGCATCAATCTTGTCTAAGGCTTCCATTTCTTCAACCATGGCTTCCTTCTATAGTTTACCTTCCTCATAATCAACTACTTCGCTACCAATTCTAGGATCATCATCGATAATAGTTGAAACAAGGACAAACCAAAAATAAGGTGGACTTATTCTCAAGATCGAGGTATGTGATTCTTCCTTTTCATTTGATTCATCTAATTGATCTTCATCTATTGAATTAGATTCTCCATTCTTCAACTCAAATTGTATTTTCTCATGTTCTCCATCTATTGGTTCATCTTCATATTTGGGAGTTATTTTAACTTCTCCAAAGATCACATCGTGACTATAAACAATCTTCCTTGTGAGTTGATTCCAAAGTATGTAGCCTTTCACTCCATCTTTATAACCAATAAAGATACGATTTTCTACTTTGTTGTTGAACTTGCTCCTTTTATCCATAGGAACATGCACATATGCCTCACAACCAAAAACCCTGAGATGTGCAAGAGAGAGTTTATTACCATTCCATGCCTCATGAGGAGTCATATCAGGTAGTGTTGATGTAGGTGATTGGTTGATCGGATAACATGCAATATCTACTGCTTTTGCCTATAGTTTTTGTTCTATGTTTACACCATTAATCATACTTCTTGTATTTACCATAAGTGTCCCAATCATTATTTATGCAACTTCATTCTATCAAGGTGTGCATGGAGTTGTATTTTGTCGTGCTATTCCGCACAACTTATAGAACTTCTCAAAATCTAGTAATAATATAATCTCAGTGAGTGGATTACAATTTTGGATGTTGTGAAATACCTAAATTTTGTACTGTAGACAATTGAGATAATACAATGAAGTTTAGAGAGGTGCAAGTCTAAGTTTTGTTGGATTTCTCAGTTAAGGGTTTCCAAGATAAATCTTCATATACTCTATGTGTACCATTATTTACTTTATATTTTGCTTGAAAATCTATTTACACATTTTCATTTTCACTTGAAAAGTTCAAAACTTATAATAAGTGTTAGACCTAGTAAATTTAAATGTTTATTCATTATTACATGCCACCTACTTACATGCTTTCAATGGTTTAAATTTTATTTATTTTTGCTAATTGTCTTAAACTAGCTTTTATTACATGATCATTTTTCCTCGAGTGATCTTTCATACAAATTTATGTGCCTCCTAATGGTGTGCTTCTTTGTCGTCCTTTTTGGTTTTATTTGTTTTCTCTTTTCCTTGGAAAATATATTTCGTGGCATGAACAATGAAGGTGTAAATGCATCTAAGTTTCATTTTCCAATTCTAGAAAAGACATCTCTTGGTGCAATATTGGGAAAGACATTGAGAAGCATTGTCACCTTATACTCATAACTTCCTAGGGCCGAGATTTATAAAAAAGGGTTTCCAAGGCAATGAAATATAATTACCCAAAGTATTGTTAATAGTTGTTAAGTTCTCACGATTATGACATTCCACAATATTCCGAGGGGGAATTAGGATATCTAACTCATACAAGGACTTCTATTAGATCTTTTATATATGGGATTAAGTGAGGTTGCCACGAATTCATAAATAATATTTCAATACTTTTTATAAACTGGGTCCTTTATTGACAACTTGTGCTTTAGAGTCATAAATGAACTCTATAGTTAAAAATCCTTTTATATGTGGATTTATAACCATTATTTCTTCCGAGAAATACTCCCATGTCACTTATATCCATGTGTGAAGCTTTTTTAGGGAGGGCCATAGGGTGTTAAACCTATAAATCATGTCATCATATATAAAATACTACTCCTTGTTGGCCCATGTTAAATTTACCTTTTATATGTGGATTTATAACCATTATTTCTTCCGAGAAATACCCCCATGTCACTTATATCCATGTGTGAAGCTTTTTTAGGGGGCCATAGGGTGTTAAACCTATAAATCATGTCATCATATATAAAATACTCCTCCTCCTTGTTGGCCCATGTTAAATTTAGGCACTCAAGGATTGGTACTGAGGCAACCTTTTACACACATAAGGTTGGGATAAGGCCTTTTTCAAAATTGGGGAGGTGTTGGATGGAGTTAAGCTATAAATAGATTTGGAATTCCCTTAAACTCTCCTTAAATGAGTGAGAGGTTTTTTTTGAAGATGGAGTTTTCTCATTCATAGCCCCGGTTGTTATGGAAGATTTTGGAAGAGTAATGGAGGAGCTAAACCTTTTAGTTTTAGTGTTTCTAAGCAAGTGAAGAACTAAGTGTATAAGTGACTATTTTCCAATGTTATATCCACACGACATACAATCATCATCTAATTACTTGTTGGTGCAAGGGAATCCCTTCATTGACTTGAATTTTTCCCTCTACAGTAGCAATTGAATTCATAGTTGTTGCTTCCAAAGATAGAGTCCTTCCTATAAAATACTTAACAAAAATCCAAAATTCCTCTTCCAAGGGAAAACATAGTTAATGATTTTTATCAAATTGTTTACCAACATTATTTTGTCTCTGACACCAGTTAGAATATATAGTCCTAAAAACAAGATCATTTGTCTTTCATCCTTGAATTTTCCCTTAAACATTGTTGTTGATACTTCTCAAAGACATTTCTATTATAGTGTTCAAAATTTCCTTGTATCCTTTTGACATAGAAGCTTAGAGACTGAGAAATACAAAGGGTTAATTGCATCCACCAATGATTATTAACAATCTAAGAATTTATAGCAGAGGTAGGTTAACCCTTGGCCCTTTAAGAGTTTTTTACTAGCAACTTGATCAATGGGATTCGTCAAGGAAAATATTCAAAATAAGATCAAGAAACATTTAGAGCATTTTTTTGGAAACAACAAGTGAGATAAAGATGAAGGTTGTTTACTCCATGTCTCATTTGTAGAGTGGGTGAAGTTGTGATGACATGAGGGAGATTAAATTTTATGGCATGGGTATGGGGATTATCTTAAAAAGATTCAGGGTCAAGGCGTACGAAGGCTCACCAACAAAGCTTCCCAAGGAAATAAAAGAATACGAATTGAAAACAAGTGATTTATTTGGAATAATAATACTAATTGTTAAAATAGAGATTTTTTTTTTTTAAATTAAAACAATTATCAAAGCTATAAATGTCTAATATCAGGGTTTCAAAAATACCCAAAATTTAAAAAATGATTACCTAATATTTGAGAAGTTCTTACACTTCTAACAAGATAACTATAAATCCTACTAGTATAAACCTTGACAAACTAAGCTAGTAACCAAATGACCATACAATACATTTTAAAACCCAGACTTATAATAAAACATGCCCACTAAGGGCTTTTTGCTTGACTTCCACTTGAAAGCTGAACTCTAGGGCTACATTTTCATTTGCAATGTCTCCTTATGCTTGCTAGACCGTTTCTTCATCCTTAATTTTTGCTTCAATAAAACCAATAGATGTCTTGGGAAGAGATGCCAAATAATGAAATCTTTGAGCAAGGCCAAGGACTAATCCATAAAGCATATTGAAGTCTGCTTCCAATTTATCCATTTTCTTGCTTTGATGAGCCATGAATTTCGATAAGTTAGCATTTGTGATTCTCTAAGATTCAATTTGACTTGTCATCCTATTGTTGAAATGGGAAAAACCCACTTGTAAATCCTCAATCTGACATTTGTTCCTCCTTCTTGTTATGTGTAGATATAGAATTTCAAAAGTAATACATCAACTGGAGTGCTTGTGCCCCTCCATTCGTTTCAAAGCATTGAGGATAGACGTAATCCCAGTGCCAAAGAAAAAACTAGACAACATCCAAACAAGAGATAACCAAAATAGAGACAAACCATTGAGATGGGAGCTAAAAATGGAGCAATTCACGTGAGACTGCAAATCAGGAATAACGCCCACAAGACCCTACTAGGTCCTAGGGCTGAGGAGAAAAAAGTTATACCATTAAACCAAACCAAGATGACATTCGAAAATACTTGCAGAGGCCATACTCTATAGGAAAAAAAATTGCACCATCATCACTTGGTTCCATCCCGTCCTATTTAATATCCAACCCTTCGCCACACATATTAACATGCATGGGAAGTACATAAATTCAAGATGAATTTATTTCCCATCCTTTCAACATAAGAATGATGTGTCGCTTGTCCCCAG
>SNQJ01S0120282.1:31108-43395 GCA_010110895.2 Picea sitchensis | reverse complement strand
GGCATGTTGATGGTGTAAAATAAATCTTTATTTTCAGCATTTCCTCCAAGTTCTATATGTGGTTTACATGCAATAATCTAGTGATCTAGAACACATTTTTATGTTGTTTTGAAGTTTCGGTTTTGGCCCTTTTTAGCACTTTTTGGGCAAGTAAAAGTCACTTAAACACACCCAAAAACCTAAAAGCACTTATTCCATAGGCCTAATAACTTACTAGACTAAATAGGACACAATAATTCACCATCTTTGCCATTTAAAACGGGGTTTGAAGAAGGCAAAGGAAGGTGCTAGGCCGAGGATGGTCTCATGGCGCACAACGTCCTTTCCAGGAGTACTCAGATCTTAGGGTTGACCTGTGAAGCTAGGGTAGGCCTCGTTGCCTCACTTCTTGAGCATCCAACAACCACTTGGTAATTGGGGGAGGAGAATTTTAGGTTGACACTTAGCTAGGAGTCACTCAACACTTAATAACCTTTAATCAACTACAACATTGGGCATCTTCATTATTGGTATATCTTTGATGGTTGACATTTAATTAACACTTGCAAGTACTCTTTCACATTCACATTTACATGCAAGTTTAACTTAAGCTTTGTGGATTAATCATCTAAGTGGTCATAGTTGTGTTTTGGAACACTTTTTCTTTAAAAACATCTTTCATTTAATTGGTGTTCATTTTATGGTGTGATCCTTCAAGAAGTTGCGCATCCACTTGGAGGCACTCTCTTGATTGGGTCTTCAGTGAATTGTATCTTGAATGCCATTGATAAGCAATTAAATAGAGTAAGTGCTATTGTGAGCATGCTTGGCTTGATGTGTTGATGGTCATCTTGTTTTGAATCTCTTTAATTCCTGCACATACAAGCACTTGGTTAGTTAACATCTTTGTATCCATTGTATCTTTTGTTTATTATAATTTTGTTGTAACACTTAGATATTCTTTATTGTAGTTTTGTATATAATTTGTGTCTAATTGTAATCTTTGTATTCATTTTAAGTCTTGTGTAATCAACCTCCCTTGAATATAGTTGACCCCATTGTCCAATCCTAGGCACTAGTCTTAGTTGTCCTAGGGAAAGGTTTGATTGACATATTGAATCATTGCATCTTGAATTGTTGCCTATGCATCATAGGCTAGACTTTCCCCCCAACCTTTTAACTAATTAAAAACAACTCCTAGAACTTAATGTTTAATCTCATCTAGAAACTAGGGTCTACCCCACTTAGCTTCCCTAGGATTAAGCCTAGACGGAAGAGGTTCAAGTCAAAGTGACAGCGTGGGCTTTGAACCTAGCCATTGTGCCTCCAAGGACACACTAATTGACTAGGACTTATCTCACGTTTGCAAGTGTGTATAAGGACGACAAAAATACCCACTGTCACCTTAGTATAACCTCTCTTCACTTTAGGTTGGCTCTTATTCAACACAAGGGGGGTTCCCTAATAGGCCTACAAATCTATCCTTTATAAAGTTGTTAATAAAATTGGATTTGTAGAATGCATGTTATGTTTAATTTTTTAGACAAAAGTGTGAGAAGACAAGCAAGACTGAGTTCCTTTTCCTTTGGGCAAATGGAGTCACAACATTACTTGATGAAGAAGTTTGAAATGCAAGGAAGAAATCAGCAAGCTATTTAGTACATCAATCTCACTAATTAAATCAACCATAATAAAATATAATTCTGAATGAAAATATTATAAAAACACCATTTCGTTTCCAGCTCAATATCTAACAATTTAAGGTTCAACCATCAAAGTATAGAAAGCAACAACAACATTCAAAATAGTAGAAAAAACAACAGTACCAATTTGGTTACATTTAAGGATTGTAGGGATGAAAACCACTTACAAAATCCTTTTTTACACATCCAAATGGCTCACTAAAAATGTGCAACAAATATGAAATAATAGATATTTACCAGCATAAATCAAGGTAGCAGCCCAAGCATCAACATGATCAACTATACCAGCAAAATTGGACCTTCAGTCACTAAAATCCTTTTCTCCCTTCAACCTGAAAATAACATTGTCTCTGGCCTTCTAGGGAAATTTTTCCAATTGAACTACTGATTTGAAAATGAAGAGAGTTCATCCTTTTATAGCCTTTTCTCCTCAACTAATTTTATAATAAAGTGTTATTTAGAAAAGTCTCGAGAACCTTAAATCCTTATTTCTACAAGAAATATTCATAAAAAATTATGATAAGGGTCTAGAAATGCCACTTGTCCTCTTTAACAAGAACAAACTCTTGAAGATTCTTTCCTTCATGGACAAATGGGATGCTCTAGGACCTTCTAGGCCTAGTGCTTCCTTTTAGATAATTAATCCTTAACTACCCTCATAAAATAACAATAGATGCCAAGTCAAAGAGGGTGTTCTTGAAAGTAAGGAAATACTCCTCCTTGGGAGGATAAAAGAATGTCATTCATCTTCATTAGAACTAGTGAATTCCTTCAAAACTAAGTTTCATGAAACATGGAAATGTGTACAAGTTTCCAAAATGGAACGCCTGGAAACATGACCCCCCCAAAATGGGTACATGGGGGAAATGCAGTATATAAAAAATACAAAAATACATATATATAGTTTTTTTTTAAATAACACAGTATCTAGAAAGAAAATAAGAATTATACACATGATATTTTAGAAGGAGACCCATATCTATATTAACTCCCATAGATGATTATATAATGCAAAATCCCATAGCTTGGTGGTCTTGACTAATGTGAATCCCACACCTGTTGAAATAATGTAACTGCAAAGTGTATTCTTATTATTATTTGATATATTATTCATTGGATCAATCCCCATTGTGGATTGATCATGTCGGCTATTGTAAAAGGACCAAATCCCCTTTTGTGGATTGGTCATAATATAATTGTAATAGGCAAAAGAAGAATTCGGCCCCAGAATATATCAAAGAGCCCCCAGAATATAATAAAGATGGTTATAACCACCCAGATTAAGAAGTCAGCCCTACCAGTGAAGAGATACTTCATCTGTGCCAGTTTAGTATAAATAAGAAGGTTAGCACCTCACTTAGACACACCACACTTGCTCATTGAGAGACAAGTTTCAGAATTGCAGTTGGAGAAGAGAGAGAGAGAGTGGCACATCCTTGGGAGAGGATCTTATGTATTATCTTGAGTTATCTCTTGGCATTGTATTGGCTATCTATAATAAGGAAGTTTTTCTGGGTTTTCTTCCCCTAGAGGGTTTCCCAGGATAAATGTTGTGTCTCTTGTGATTATGTATTTCTCAGTGATCTTGTCTTATGTTGTTGTTATCTATTGAATTGCAAAGAACTATAATAATGGCTTAAACATTAACAACACCCTCATACATGATAGAATCCACTGGAAACACTAGAATCCTACCAACCCTAAAATCCTGAAAAATGTTAAGTATGTTGAATTCTGAATGGGATATGAAATTCTACTTTCTCCATATGAAGTCCAATGAGGTTGGAACCACTCTCAAATGTCCTAAAACATTCTCCTTTATCTTACCTTTTCTCCTTTTACTTTAAGAATATAATCTTACCATTAATTATCAAGGTGACAAACCTCTCAAAGATGAATCCCCTATCTTTGATTTGTATTAAACGGTCATTGTCATGAACAAGGTGATATTTTCCTATGAGATAAGATAATTCCCCAAGCATATGTAACATCAATGACAACCACATCCATTGACAATGAAATGTCCTATTATATTGCCATGCTTACATAAAGATTTTTAATTAAACCATAGACTTTGACTTCCTCGAAATCCATTGCGCATATATTTCTATATGGTATTGTGGTTATTAATCCCAATTGATTCATCACTATAAGAGACATTACATTGGTTGAGGCTCCAAAATCCAACATACAATTATGCAACAATAAGTTACCCACTACCAAAGATATGAAAAAGGGTTGGTGACTTGGGTTCTACCTTCCTTCTTGACTMATGGTTTGGAGAATAAYGRGGGCATCTTYGTTATCATATAAAACTTGAGTTGATTGACTCATCGCTTGTAATATCCCCAAGTGCACTAGGCTAGGATATTTTGTTTTCTKTGCAACTTATGTTATTTYTGGTTGYGTACTTTTSTCAAACACTTTGCGTTATATATGTTCTTATGACAAAATATTGGTAGACAACTTTCTTCAAACAATTTGCATACATTCTATTTTGTTAAACATGTTATATGTAATCCATGTATACATGAAATAAAAGAGACAACATGGGCATTTTTACTATGGATGAAACCCCAATCACAACAATAAAATCTCTAATGGTTGTTATGGCAACTGCCATATATCAAAGAAAACACACAAGATGCAAACCAAAACCTGGAATAATTCCATGACCTCTTCTAGAAGATGACGTGTCCCTCTCCAAGGCTCTCCTAAACTCAAAACCCCACCAAAGATGTTGTTGCCCAACTCCAAGGGAAAATTTATCCCTCCAAGTGCTAAAGATGACCTCATGGCCCTCCTCCTATACCTCACAACCTACATAAATACTCATGGCCTCCTCAAATCCTCATGGATTTGAAAAAGGGTGGATCTCCCTCCTCAAGAAACCCTCCATGACTCTTCCTAGCCTCATGGTCCTACCAAGGAAGGGATCAGACCCTCCAAGAAACCACTAGTGGCCCTCCAAAGGCTATCGATCCCTTACCAAACCCTCACGACTCCTCTAAATGCAGTCCAAGACCCTGCAAAAGAGACAAATCAATCCCTCAAGGGATCTCCATGAGACTCCCAAACAAGTCATTTCCCCTCCAAAATGAATACAAACCACTAGATGTAGCTCCATTAAAGATCCCAGATGGATCCTCCTCTTGTCTAGCTAGGGTGTATATTGTACCACTGAAACCAAACCATAATGGAAGGGTTTTGGAAAAACCCCCACGAAAACCTTGGCTCACAAGAGCACTTCAACAAGAGATCAATACAAAACATAATGAGGAAAGTAGAGTGCTACCCCTCCTTTTATTCTTCTTCAATGCCCCTTCTATATCTTTCCCCTTTGACGTAATCCACATGACCCTTATTCCCCTTTTTAATTTTCACTTAAATATTAAAAGTCACTTTTACTAATGTTTAACTAACTATTAATCTAAAAGTTACTTTATTACTCTTTTATTAAATGTCTCTTTAGAAATATAACATCTCCTAGCTAAGTGACATCAAGTAAACCTCCCGACTCCCCTTTTCTTTATTGACTATAGCCTACGGGAGTCATATAGGCTACTAAGTCATCCTCTTGTCATGATAAAGTGGAAGGGGACATTATAGTCCTCCCTTCTCGAGATTGCTTGTCCTCAAGAAACTCCAAATCAAGATGTTGTAAAATATGCTCTCCCTCCCAAGTGGCATCTTCTGCGGGAAAATATCTCCATCTAACCAGGTACTCCCTAATCACTCTACTCCTCAACCTCCTCTCTCTGACATCAATAATCCTCTCCGGATTCAAAACCAACTTCCCTTCCTCATCCAGTGTAGGAAGATCTGTTGAAGTGGTGGCATGTTTTCCCAATGCCTTCTTGAGGCAAGACACATGGAAGATGTTGTGGATCATGCTACCCTCTGGCAACTCCAACTCATATGCTACCTCTCCAACTCTCCTAATCACCCTGTATGGTCCATAGAGGCAAGGCTTCAGTTTCTTTTCACCACTCTTCTTAAGTGAGGATTGTCTATATGGCTGCAACCTCAGAAAGACCAAATCCCCAACCTCAAAGCTATGTTCCACCCTATTCCCGTTTGCATACATCTTCTTATGATTCTGGGTGACCTATAAGTTCTCCTTCGGGACTCTCAAGATGTCCTGGCTCTCCTGCAACCAATATTTGGCCTTGGGGGCCCTGCTCTCCCAGAATGCCAAATCCATAAAGGATGGAGCATTGTAACCATATAATGCTTTGAATGGACTCATCATGATGGACATGTGATAAGTGGTATTATAACAGTGCTCCCCAAGATGCAACCACTTTATCCAAGCCCTCTTTTGTCTTGACACATAGTTTCACAGGTATCCCTCAATCCACATGTTCACTATGTTTGTTTTCCCATCTGTCTGAGGGTGATAGTTGGTACTAGGTGTCAACTCTGTCCCTGATAACCTGAACAACTCCTTTCAGAATGCATTGAGAAATATGTTGTCCCAATTACTAACTATGTACCTCAGAAGACCATGTATTCTGAACAACTCCCTGAAGAATATTTCTACCTCCTGAGTTGTGCTATACTATGAAGGAATGACAAAGAAGTGTGCAAAATTAGTCAACCTTTCCACCACCACATAGATACAGTCCCTACCCTGTACCTTTGGCAACCCTTGGATGAAGTCCATGGAGATGCTCTCCCACTTCTACTCTGGAATAGGTAATGGCTAAAGAAAACCTATAGAATGTGTAATCTCTGACTTGTTCTGCTGACAAGTCATGCACTCCTTCACATACCATAGTACATCCTCCTTGAGACCCTTCCAAGAGAATCTCTCCCTCACCTGTCTATAAGTCTTCAGATATCCCGAGTTCCCTACAAATGGTGCATCATGTACTGCTCTCAGGATCTTATCCTTGAGTGTATACTTAGGGACAAGGTATATCCTCTCCTTGCAGTAGATGATGTCATCCACTACTCTGTACCTGTCATCTTGAATGATTCCCTCCATAATATCACAAGCAAATGTATTCTTGGAGTAGTCCACCAAGAGAATGGAATTCTAGTCTGCTGAGATGTCTATCATGGAAAAGGATGCAGGTCTACTGGAAAGGGAATCAACAACCACATTATTCCTTCCCTTCACATACTCAATGTCAAAGTTATACGCCTGCACCTTACTTACCCATTTGCATTGTCTATCGCTGAAGTAATTTTTCTCCAAGAAATACCTCAAGTTGTTGTGGTCAGTCCTCACCACAAAGCATCCTCCAACTAGGTACTTTCTAAAATTAGCCAATGCATGCATGATGGTCAACATCTTCTTATCATAAATGGGGTAGAGCCTCTTTGGCTCCCTCAAATTCTTGCTCTCGAAAGCTATGGGATGTCTATTCTACATCAACACCACTCCTATCCCCTCTCCGGATGCATCACACTCCAACATAAATGGCCGAGAGAAGTATGGAAGTGCTAACTCTGGGAAAGTACTCATTACCTTCTTCATCTTGTCAAATGTTTCCCATGCCTCCTCTGACCATCTAAATGCACCCTTCTTGGTGAGATCCATCAATGGCATACCAAGTTTTGAAAATCCTTTCATAAAGCACCTATAATAGTTGCACAACATGAAGAACCCCTGCAACTCTATAACTGATCTGGGTGTGGGACAATCTAAGATTGCCTGGATCTTCTCCTGGTGCACCCGTACTCCCTTAACACCAATCACATGTCCCAGATAGAGAATCTTTGTCATCCCAAACTCGCACTTTACCTCCCTGGAAAATAGTGATTTCTCCTCCATGATGTTGAGAATCTCATCAACATGCCTCATATATTCCTCCCAAGTCCTATTGTAGATTGATAGATCATCAAAGAATACCAGTAAGAACTTCCTCAATTGCTAGTTGAAGATATGGTTCATACATGACTGGAAGGTGGCTGGTGCATTAGTCAACCCAAAGAGAATGACTAGAAACTCATAGTACACGTAATGACATCTGAGCATTTTTTGTGGATGTCCTCCTCTCTGACCTGTATCTCATGGTACCTCGATCGAGGATCAATATTCGAGAAGGACATTGCCCCATGCAACTCATCGATCTTGGGTATTGGGTACCTGTTCTTAATTGTCTTCTTGTTCAACACCCTGTAGTCAATGCACATCCTCATCGTTCCATCCTTCTTCTTCACTAGTACCACTGAAGAAGCGAAGGGACTGGAACTAGACTTGATTTTCCCCATCTCCAGTAACTCTTATATGGCCTTCTCTATCTCATCCTTAAGCTTCTTTGGATTCCTGTATGGTGGGGTGATCACGGGGTTTTCCCCTCTAACTCAATGACATGCTCAAATCCCCTGTCAAGTGGTCTCCCTGCTAGTAATGGTCCGAGCACTCTATCATTCTTTCCAAGCAGCGCTTGGATGTCCATATGATAGTGTTGGTGGTCCCATGTTGGCTTCTACGTGGTGATAAAACACTCTGCTATGTAGGCCACATCTCCATGTTTAAAGATGGCCTCCATGCGTTTGTTGGATACGATCCTGGAGGATCTTGTCGACATACCTCTCATAATAATTTGTTGACCTCCTGTATCCATGAATTCCATCTTCATGTTCTGGTAATTCATGGTGAAATCTCCAAGTGAGTGAAACCACTGGACTCCCAATACCACATGGGTATATTCCAAATCCACCATATAGAATTTGTTGGTCAATGTATAATTTCCCAATGTCACATCCAATCCTCTGATTCTCTGAGTACAATACATGTAGTACCCATCTGCTACCACCATGAATAACCCTTCAAAGTCCTCTGTAGGGATGTGTCTCCTAGTGACAAGCCCTGCATCAATGAAGTTGTGGGTGGACCCACCATCAATCAGTTTTGTAACTCTATGCCCCTGCAAAATTCCTCTGATCATGAAGGTGTAATACCTGGGGACTTCTGAAAGTGTGGCAATGGTCACTTCTTTGACACCTTCTTCCAGCTTCTTCTCCTCTATAATATCAAGGTGTGGTGGCTCCACCACCTCACTACTCTGTGCATGAGATTTCTCATCCTCACCATCATCCACCTCATCAGAAATCACCTCTATGTAATGTACTTTCCCTTTTCCCATACATCAGTGACCCAACTCCCAAGGTTCTTTGCAGCTAAAGAAAAACTTCTTACTCCTCAAATCCCTCTAAGTCTCCTCATCTATCCTATCCTTCCCTATCCATGGCTTATGGATAGGCCTTGACTCTTTATTCTTCTGTGAAATAAAGGGTTTCACTGGTACCTTCTTGGGAACGAAATCTTCCATGTACCGGGTCTTCATGATGGCATATTATAGTGTGGTTGTCCTGAAATCCTTTACCCACCGTCTCAAGGGCTCGGCTAAACCCTCCGTGAATAGAATCACCAACCTTTTCTTAGAAATGTTTGTCACCATGACTGTCATCCTCTGGAAATATGCGATGTATGTAAGTTTTAAACCTGTGAAGTAAAGCAATGCATATATATTCTTAAGCAATACAGAAATTAGTCAATGGCTCATACACAGAATACACAGAGATCTTTACCGGAAACCCTCAACCGGGAAAACCTTTCTTTTTCATTATATCGAATTTCACCATTCACCATTCTCCATACAATATATACAATGTTTTTAGGTATTCCGTAGATAACAAAACCCTAATCCCTTAATCTGGGATTAATTTACAAATCAGCTAAAAATAGCAAAATCCGCTAAAAATAGCAAAAACCGCCAAAAAAAAAAAATCGGGGCGTTGCCCCGAACGCTCTGCATAACCAGGGGGGGGCATACCTGCCCCCCCCTGGGACCCCCCCAGGAAAGCGCCCGGCGCACACGGCAGAGCCACAGGTGTAAGGAATCGTCAGACGCAGTCGTCGTATCTGACGCACCCACACACACACACATGCAAAGAATATAACACATACCCAACAATGTATGCCTCTAGTGTACCTGTTTGTCTCAACTCATCAATTCCCTTAATTGGATCTTAGGATCCTTCTTGTTGAACCTATCCATCAACCTCTGGGTGAGGTCCACATATGATGTGATGCTGGCATGCCCTAAGGTCAGTAGCCCATGGTACCACCACTCATGAGCTTCTCCATCCAATTGTAGGGTGGGAAATATAATTGCCTCTGCCTTTGTCATCGTTTTAAGTTGGAAGTAAGTTTCCAACTTCCGTACCCAAGCTTTGGCTATTCTCCTGACAGACCTGTCAAAATATGGGATAGACAACTTCCCCACCTTGCGCATAAGATCAAATTTATGTTGGTTCTGTGTAGCTTTGTTCCATTCCCTAGGCCCTATACTTGATGTTGCAGTAGTTATGGTAAGACATGTATTCTTGGACATCTTCCCCTAATTCCTGGTACTCCCTGAAGTAGGTGGTAAAGTCATCATCCAAACCCTGCTGCCCCCGTGCTCATGTAGGTTTCTCCTCAAGGAGTTGTGGTAATAATGACCTAGGTGTCCTCCTGCTACCTTTCTGTGAGATGCTCAGTAATGGAATATGGGTATTGATACCCTCTTCATGAACTCTACCTCCATGGAATCCACTCCGACCGATCAGTCCTGCATCAAGTGGGTTCCCTCGTTGGCCCTATTTTTGCACAAACTGTAGGTTGGGAAAATCCCAACTAAATCCACGAGATGGTGATAAATGTGGGAGAGTCTACCCACTTTCACCTTAGATAAACCTTCCCCTTGCTTTAGTGAAGGAGAAATCCTACACAAGGGGGGAATCCCGGCTGACCCTGGAGGGAAATAAGAGGGAAAGTGGTGTTATGAAAGTGATACCCCTATAGGTCAAACTACTAAGTGTAAAGTGGTTTGGAAACAAGTCTCAAAGGTGGTTAATGGTTTCCAAGTGCTTGGAGATGAAATGTTGGGCCTCCAAAGCCTTCTTCCTCATGCGCTATGGTCTTCTCCATCAAGCCAAGGCTTATCTCCCTCAAAAGGTGCCAAGTGTCAATCATCAACACCACCACCATGAAACCCTAGCCCCAAGAGGAGTTGCGAGAAGTGCAAAGAGGAAGTCAACTATTGTTGACTTTCACATCTCGGGATTTTGGAGAAGAAGATCACGAGAGCTCGACGATTCAACCTGCGAGGTTGCGAGTAGTGAAAAGTGTCAAAGAGAAGTCCCGAAGGAATCTGGACCATCCATCAAGGGAGACGTGTGGTGAGCAGTCAGAGCTCAGGGAAAGTTTCGAAATCCTGTGGACCGTTGGATACACACTATCAAGGACTGTTGATCTCCTACATGGATACCCATGCCGGAGTTCGGATATTTGCATGACATGAGTTTTTGGGATCATTGCATCTTGAACCCTCGGGCACTGAAACCCTGAAAGGATCCAAACCGTCAGATCAGGGGAGGCGTACATCCATTGATCTCCTTTGAAGGGAAACTTGGGAGACTTCATGAATCTCAGGGATTTGAATGGGAAAGGAAGAAGTCATGCATCGTGATTTCCTAAATCACGAAGGGCTGGTAAGGTCTTTGCCGATTTAAGCGCGGGGTCACAGAATGTGGTCACGAGGACAAGACCCAAACAGGGATCTTGTACTCGCTAGCCCTATTGGGGTTCGGTGTTTAGCTGTTTCGGGGTTTGTAGAGTCGAAAGACTTGACACTTTGGTAGTGTTGATCCACGAAGAGTGAAAGGACGCCATACTTGTTCGGTCTGTGGTCGTGACCCACGATCACAAAGAGGTGAATAGGGAAGAACTAGCCTGTGTTAGGCCCCCGTAGGACTTCGGGGATTCTGTCCCTTGAGGAAAAGAAAAAAATTTACTATGTCATAGTGGGTATGTGACAAATTGGTATCAGAGCATGGTTACAACACTTGGCCTGCTTGGGCTCATGAATGAGTTGCGCAGAAGCTCCATTCAGAACACACTTAAAAAAGAGTAAACCCCCCTGTCTTAACCTTCCTAATCAAAAGACGAAGTTAAGAATGAAAAACCCCTATTGTGTGTGTGTGTACATGTGAAAATATGAATTATGTATTGGTTATAAATAAATATAAATATTGACTAACAACCAACGTTTTTCCTTTTGCACACAAGCGGAAGATCAACCGTGGGAAATTATCAATGCATAGTATGGTGACTCACCAAGAAGTGGGAGAAGGCTCCCACAATAGAGACGAAGATTCTGATGAAAGAAGGGCAGTAGGGACCCCTCCAGATCTAGCCGAGATTGTGAGGAGTCTCATGGTCAAATTACAAAGCTGCAAGGATAACAATGAAAGGGTGATGAAAGAACAAGAAAATAAAATAGAAATTAATGCAGCATGAACCTGAAACTCAGAAACATGGTCATATCAGTGGCCAAACTGAGAGGAGCACCTCAAAAAAGGTCCACCCCATAGGTAAAGGACCAGTGCCGAGTGATTCCTCTGAGATGGAAGCTGGCGATTCAGAAGGCTCTTCTAGCAGCAGGGCCAGTTCCTATTCCTGAAAGAAATAGAAGAAGCAAAAGCCTTCCAAAGGTCGAAAATTCGAAGAATTCAGAAAGGCCAAACCACCCTCCTTCGACGGTGAAATAAAGAAGGGAGAGGAAGCAGAGGCCTGGCTACTTGGATTAAAGAAGTATTTCAGAG
>SNQJ01S0120282.1:11557-27206 GCA_010110895.2 Picea sitchensis | reverse complement strand
CTATTGTGGGGGGGGGGATATGCTGAAAAAGAGACCATGATGGTTGAAGAAAGGCGGCGTTAACTTCCACCAAAACCAATACCATATTTGGACTTCATTGGCCCAGAGAACCAAGAGCGGCTCGCTGGCCCAAAATAATTTACTCGTTGGTCGGTAGGTAGATGGCTACTTAGGAATTAATGAGGGATGGAGGAAGTGAACCACCCTTCTGTAGGAGCCTCGGGCTTGACCACCATGAGGGAAATCGCTCCACATGCAACCTCGCAAGGGGAAAATGCGTGAGGAAGGAGCGAAAGGGGGCAGACACGAGGGAAGGAAGGAGAACTCTGGAGATATGCAGAGTGGGTGATAACGGAGAAGGGGGAGAGTAACCCTTGTTCTCGGTCATTGGAAAACCAAGACATACTCTCACAACATCGTGGTCTTAGCTCGAGGGTGGCTAGTGGTAAATCCGTTGGGAGTCGCTGAGCCTACGGTTGCGTGGAAATGAGCACCCCTCTCAGCAGTTGCACTCATTTTCTGGTGTTATTTCTGATAAGTGTTTTACATATTGCACCTTGAAAATTCATATGCTAACATATATGCTCATAGTCTATGCATTTTTATAAATGGTTTGAGTATAAGACTGCCTGTGTAGTGTTTTGATTCTGAAATGGTGGTTGCATGCTTATAAAGGAAGGGCCACGTATGGCTTATGTCTATAAATAGATTTATATGTATATATGCACATTGAATCAATTCAGTATTCAAGCCGTTTCTCGAGAAACCTATACCCTTATCCATCTCGGGTGATACCCTGGATAAATCTCCCCATAGAGACACCCTTTTTGAGAAGCTCAGAAGAGGTAGCACTTTGTGTGCAAAGACTCTGCAGAGGTGCATAAGTTGCAGAATCCCTTGAGGATTCGAAGAATGGTTATTGATCAATGAATGAAATCCTGTTGGGAGATCTGTGGTCATTCACGACCATTAGATCAAAGGAATAAACGAGGGTGTTAAATGCCTTAACCCTTTTTCCTTTATCTTCGTGAGTAGCGAAGAAATCAGGATCGTAGATCCGCAAGGTCCGTGAAATAATATGGACCGTGAATTTGTGTCCAGGAAGCTTTGGAATGGAACAATGGAGAGACAGGTCTGAGCCATCAGATCTTGGTCTAAACAACCAACAACCATTGGATCTATCGAGAATTACACGAGGTTTAAACCTCACGCGAAGAGTAGCAGAGCGAGAGTTCTCAGAAGGAGATTGTATCGGGATATCGACGTTCGGGAGCTCAAGGATCCGGAGGACGAGAGTCCGAGTACTCAACCTCAAAAATTGTGACAAGGCGAAATAGATCTGAGCCACTCGTCTACAGAAGGACACGTGTCGCGAGATCCTCCCTATTGGGGATTCAAACATCAGGAGTCAGAAGAGGAAGTCTCTTGATGTCACGAATGGAAAAGTCATGAGAGGATCCTGGACCGTAGATCCCAGGGACCCATCGGAGCCCTATAAGCCATTGATCTAATCCTTTACTTAGGCAAAAGAGTGAACTCGACTACGTCCCAAAATTCCCGAAGACATCGGGACCGTCCATGTTGGAGGACAGGTGGCGAAGATCTGTCCATTTCGCATATCGGGGATTCGTAAGTTTGAAGGTGGAAGACCCGACTCTTGGAGTCGTGAATTTCTGAGTCGCGAGATTGCGATAGGATTCGGGCCATTGATCAAAGAGGAAGGATAGCCGTGGGATCTGGCGTCTCGATACATCGTGTATTGAGGGTTCATGAGTTTGAAGGTTGAAAGGAATCATTTACGACCTCCTGAGTAGCGAAGTTCCGAGAGCCGAGCATGAGAGAACACGTGGAAGAATTTCCTGGTGGGGCCCACGTGATTGATGGGTGGACACGAGTCGCCTGGAGAAGGGAGTTGACATTCCGTTGACTTCTCGCGTCTCGAGGATTCGGGTGATAAGAGCCTGAGAGCTCAACCCTTGGACTTGCGAAGTCCCGAGTAGTGATAACGCGAGAAGGATAATAAAATTCGCTTCTTGGGGGTTCGTGAAGGAGAGTTGCCAAGATTTGACGCTACAACTCGCAAAGTGGCGAGTTGTGAGAAGTGAAAAGAGGAAGTCAACTATTGCTGACTTTCATTTCTCGAGATTTCAGAGAAGAAGAGCACGAGAGCTCAACGCTTCAACCTGTGAGGTTGCGAGTAGCGAAAAGTGTCAAAGAGAAGTCCCGAAGGAATCTTGATCTTCCATCAAGGGAGACGTGTGGTGAGTGGTCAGAGCTTGGGGAAAGTCCTGAAATCCTATGGACCATTGGATCCACACTATCGAGGACTGTTGATCTCCTACACAGATACCCATGCTGGAGTTTGGAGATTTGCATGACATGAATTTTTTGGATCGTTTCATCTCGAACCCCCAGGCACCGAAACCCTGAAAGGATCCAAACCATCGGATCAGGGGAGGCGTACAACCATTGATCTCCTTTGAAGGGAAACTTGGGAGACTTCATGAATCTCGGGGATTTGAATGGGAAAGGAAGAATTCATGCATCATGATTTCCTGAATCCCGAAGGGCTGGTAAGGTCTTTGTCGATTTAAGCGCGGGGTCACGGAATGTGGTCACGAGGACAAGACCCAAACATGGATCTTGTACTCGCTAGCCCTATCGGGGTTCGACGTTTCGCTGTGTCGGGGTTTGCAGATTCAAAAGACTCGACACTCTGGTAGTGCGGAGGCGTGAAGAGAGAAAGGAAGTCATACTTGTTCGGTCTGTGGTCGTGACCCACGATCACAGGGAGGTGAATAGGGAAGAACTAGCCTTCTTTAGGCTCCCGTAGGACTTCGGGGATTTTGTCCCTTGAGGAAAAGAATTTTTTTTACTATGCCATAGTGGGTATGTGACATTACCTAGGTATTGGGCCTTGAAGAAGTCAAGTGCCTTGAATGTAGGGTCGGAGGGGAGGCCCATATACTGGTAATGGAATCTTTCTCCCATCCAAGGCTGACAAGTAGTATTTTTATTTCTCAAACTTCTTCTTGATGATGTGAGGGCCAAGCCAACACCTGGAATCCTCATGATAATGTTTAGGCTCTCCCTTCCTCTTATCCCACATGAATGCAAGACTTCCTTCACTGTAGTTGATGTAAGGTATATCCTCGATGTAAGGATAGGAAGGAGGTTCCATGTTGACTGCATCTTTAATATATTTTTCACGTTCTTGATATTCTTTCTTTAATATCTTAATAGATCTTAGGTCTTTCCCTTGGATTCACATGTTTCTCCTTGTATTCATTCATCCTTGGGAGTAGCGTGTCTATTCAATCTTCCTGCACAAAAGGAAAGTCCCATGGATCATACTTGATAATCTAGTGAGGTACATCAAAGTCACACTCACTAGTGTAGTCAGGACTGCTGGGATCCTTCACATGCTTCTCAACCCTCTCCCAACTATATAGGATCTCAAAATTACCATCCACCATGGGAATATGTGCATGACTGATATCCATATTGAGAAAACTTCCAAGAACAACATACCATCTTCTTGAAAGAGCATTCCCCAAGCGTCTGGAACATCAATCGCCACTATGTTCATAATGAGGTTGATATGGGGAAAATCCAACAAATAAACTTCAGAATCTTCCATAAGCCCGTAAAGCTTAACTTTCTTGGAATCAATACCACAGACATTCCCATATGGTTGGGTTTTCTTTAGACCGAGTTGTTTCATCACCTTTAAGGACATTACATTTGCTGAGGCCCCAGAGTCCAACATACAATTGTTCAAGCGGAGACCATTCACCCCCAAAGATAGATAGAAGGGAGGGTTACTATTCTTTTTCCGGCTAAGATACATGGTATTCTAAATCATGGGAGGATCCTCCTTCTCGGTTGGTACTTTTAATAACTTCAAGAGATCTTTCCTCACAGAGGGAATATTTCACATCTCCATCATAAGGATTGTCATATTTAGCTTTCCAAACATGGCTGGCACATCTATGTTCAATTGAATCTCGTCTTCTGTTAAAGTTGGTTTTGGAAGCAATTCACTAACCGAAGGTGGAGGTGGTGGGACCACCTTCTCTGCAGATGGAAGAGGAACTTCCACCTCTGGTTGAAGTGGAGTGGAAGGTTGTAGTGGAGGGACTTAATCCTTGTTTCTTATTATGTACGTCAAAATTTCCTTTTTCCTCAATTCCTTTCTTTGCCTCTATTAACTAATTTAACACTCGAAGTCATCCTTCTCTAGCCTCTCTTTTTCTAAATTCATCAATTTGTTCCTAAGTAATATATTCTTCTCGAAAGTTACATATCATGTCCATGAAGTTCATAGTACATATTATCAGAGGATTCTTCATAACATCGGGGAAATTCATCCTCTCGATGAGGTTCTTGACATGGAGAACACCACGGTGTTTCTTCTGTGTTGACCATTCCAATTGAGTTCAATGTGTCAGGAGGTTTTGCCTCTTTTTGAGGATTCGACCTCCAACCTATGGCATCCGTTTGTTGTCTAACAAATGGAGGGTTGGGAGAAAACGGATTTCTTTCCACAATGGTCAATCTGCCCATGATCTGATTCTGAGCTTGGACGAACTGAGTACCCATTTGGTCTATCTTCCGAGTCAAGAGAGAAATCAGATCTGGCGCACTGTTACTGGGAGCTTTGGTCTTTACCTTTGTCTTGACACGAGGATACTGAAAATGGTCAACCTTTGAGTCAAGAATATTCTCTTCAATCTTTGCACTATACTCTTTGTCTTGTGCCAAAATGGTGGGTTTCTTATCCTTCAAGAGGAAATGAAATTTCCCCTCAAAAGCATTAATATAAAGGAGACAAACAACTGCTTCTGGAGAACACAAATCCTTCGATATTTGGCTATACAATCTGTCAAACCTATTGTCAAATTCACTTACTGTCTCATTCTCCTCCTTCTTTATCTGATTGAACTGAGCTACAAGCATCCTGCTATACTTCTATTCTGAACAACTTAGCAAAATCTTCATAAGATGCTACATGGTTATCAGGAAGGCCCCTGAACCATGTTTGGGCATCTTCAGTCAGTGATGAAGCTAGTTATCTCATTGCTACATCTTCATGTTCTACTACTGCGTTTTCCATGTCTTGGTTGATGGCATAGAGATGATTGTCGGGTGTGATCACGTTATTTCCTGAGAACTTTGGCAACCATTTGTGAGACTCTTTTGGCATGGTATTGGGATATCCAGGGATGGTGGCCATGTTTAAGGGTTTGTAGAGGTCATTTTCCCAAGGGTGAGCCATTGAATCAAAGGGAAGGTTACCTTGGAATATGGTTTTAACAACGGGAGGTTTGAGAGGAGACCTTCTTCAGTAAACCTTAGAAGGCTTGAATCTTCCCAGGGAAAAGTATTATGGGAAGGTGGATTCTGGGATGGTGGAGTCACCAGAATAGTTTCAAGAAGAGCTCATCAAGGGTGGAAGGGGAATGTCCTTCAGGTGGAGTCACTAGTTAAGTTAGGGATAAAGGATTTGGGATGGAATCCTTCCAAAGTGTTGTTAGGGAATGAAAGAGGATTCAAAATCCTCCCCGACAACGACGCCAAAATGTTATCGCACAAACTATAGGTTGGGAAAATCCCAGCCCAAACCATGAGATGGTGATAATTGTGGTAGATTCTACCCACTATCACCTTAGATAAACCCTCCCCTCACTTTAGTGAAGGAGAAATCCTATATAAAGGGGGAATCTTGGGTGACCCTAAGGGGAAATGAGATGGAAAGTGGTGTTATTGAAGTGATACCCCTATAGTTCAAACTACTAAGTGGAAAGTGGATTGGAAAAAATTCTCAGAGATGGTTAATGGTTTCCAAGTGCTTGATTACCTGCGGAAGATAGTTGTACCTTCCTGAGACACAAGAAGAGACAATTATACAAGCTCAAAGATTAAGTGGACAAGCAAGTTAAGCTTGATGTACCAAAATACAACAGTAAACAAAAGTATATATCAACAAGGAATAAAGCTAATTACTGCAGATTTAACCACTCAAAGCATCAAAGAATTATTGAGAAATGAAGCATAAAACAAGTAGATTAGTTCCCAATACTTTAGCAAATATAAAACAAATTGCATATTTTTCTTACCAATTCCAAGAGAGATGCAATATAAAACCCTATTTCACCAAAAAATGTCCATTCATAAGCAAGGGAATAAGTCTCCAAGAGGTGCGCACCAACTTAGCTCCACAATACACCAAGAGAAATCATCAAAAAGACATTTGCATAAGAGAGAGAGATCCAAATTTCCCAAAGAGGGCGCAAATTTCAGCCAAGTATCCTTCGCGAAATGGGAGAGCTATATCCTAAAATGAAATGAAATGATTCTTTGTTGATAAAAGTCTCCTAAAAAGTGTTTTTCCACTTAACTTAAGGTAAACCACAAAATAAGGGAAACATTTCCCTTTATTTTTCCCCTTTACAAAGTAATATTATTTTTGCACAAAGAGAAACCCTAAAAAGACATGGCGTTGCCCCTTTAGGCAACGTTTTGGCACTTGGAGATGAAACATTGGGCCTCCAAAGTCCTCCTCATGCGCTATAGTCTTCTCCTCATTAAAATGTGCCAAGTGTCAATCATAAACACCACCACCACCAAACCCTAGCCCTAACAAGACGTCAAGCCCTAAGATGTAGTGTTGTAGCCTCCAAAGGCAAGTCATTGGGGTGATGAAGGGTTGGGATAGGTCCTCTAAGGTCTGTCAAACCTCCAAAGGCTATCATAATCATTTGATGTGTAGGCCATGGAATCCAACCTATGGGCTTCTTGCCCCAATGAAGGCCCAAGCTGCGCTTGTTCCTCCAAAATGTCAATCAACAAGGTCTTGCAAAGACAAAAAGGTGCACCCTCCAATATCTCAAGTCAAAGAATCATGGCAAGTTAAATCACATCTAATATAAGATCCATATGAGCATGTACATAAAAAACTACCTCATCAAACTAAACAAGTGCTCAAAGACCCTATGCAATTTGCCAAGTTTAGGTATGGAAGGGTTGACAAGGTGACCTATTGGGTGATTCATTCCTCAAGTGAAGCCATTTGGAGAAAATGAAGTGGATGGGGGAAATAATTTTGGGCATGGGGTTCATGGTATGAAAGGGTTCATAGTGTCTCACTTATGGGTTCCTTTGTAGAGGGTTTGTTACACCTTCATTTTCAATGCATCCTTTTTCCAAGCCCAATTATTGTCATTAATTAATTAAGGTCCAGAACGACTGGGTACTCCCTATGGGTAAAATAAATCTTGGGGGGAAGTATCACAGTGTCACTTGAAGGGAGAGGCAAGTAATATGACAAAAATTTCACCACTTAGCAATGGAATGATAATAATGGTTTACTAGCAAATTTACACAGTTAAAATGCAAGTTAAAATCAAGATATAAGATGATTTTCTGCAGCCCTAATGTCTGTAGATTTTTCTTAGAGATAGCTTAAAATCCACTTGACCAATCTAGACATCTTAGAGGCTTTAGCAAGCTTAAAGCATATAGAAAATATCCCATCTTAGACAATTTCAATATCTCACGATTCTATGTATCCCAATGCAATGATTTTATTTCTCCAATGCAATAAATTAGTGCCTTTAACTATTGGGTTATGGAGTCTTAAATATGAAAGAGCTAGTTGTGGGGGTGTAAGCCCTTTTACTCCCCAAGGCAAGCAAGACTAGCTAGGAAAAACCTAGGAGGGTGTAAACCCTTTTACTTCTAGTATTCCTTTGTGCAACAAATTATTCTGAAGAAATTATGATGGCCTTAGTGGGGTTGTATTCCCTTATACTCTCCAAAATCTTAACAAATTAACCTTGCAACCAAGAAAATAATCAATAACAGGAGAGATTCCTTACCTAGTCCAAGCATTAACAAGATAAACTCCTTTTAACCAAGAAAAATCCACCATAAAAGAAAGAAATGGCCTCCAAGAAAGATATCACCTTACTTCTTCATCCAATATCAAAGACAAACCATTACAAGAGACAGTAGCAAGAGAGATAAATAAAATTGCCCAAGTAGGGCGCAGATTTCAACCAAGTAGTCTTCTCACAATGGGAGAGATATGATAAAATGACAAGAGTTTGATCTCTATTTATACAAATACCTACCTAAGTGTTTGTCCACTTAATTTTATGGTAACCACAAATTAAAGGGTCAACAACCCTTACTTTTCCCCTTTACATCATTTAAATTCAAATTAAACTTAAAAAAATGCACATAAGAAACCCTAATATGACGTCATCCCTCTTCTAGGGTGACGTTTTAACACTTTTTGCAAGTCGTTGTAGTAAAGAATGGAAGTCATTGGGCCTTCTAGGGACTCTCTTTCATGCACTAGGTTTTCTTCTTCAAGCCAAGCGTTCTCCTATCAAAATGCGCCAAGAGTCCATTCTCAAAACCTCCACCCCAAAACCCTAGCCCTAGGGTGATGTCAAACTCCTCAAGTGTGACGTATTGGCCTCAAGAGAAAAATGTTGGGCTAGAAATGGGCTAGGATAGATCCTCCAAGGTGTCTCTCGGGCCTCCAAAGGCTACCATCATTGTTCGGTGTGTGGGACATGGTATCTAGCCTATGGGCTTCAATGCCCAAGGAATCCCAAGATAGGCATGTTCGTCCAAATATGTCCACCAACTAGGTCCTATAAAGACAATGAATACGCCCTCCAAGGATCTCAAGTCAAATGCATCATGATAAGTAAATCAAATCAATAAAAGAGCCACCTAAGCATGTGCATGAAAAACCACCTCATCAAACTAAACAACTGCTCAAAGACCCTATGCATTTTTCCAAGTTTGGGTATGGGAGGGTTGACAAAGCAACCTATTGGGTCAATCATACCTTAAGTTTAGGAGTGTTTCCAAAGTGGCACCCCTCTCTAAGTCATGTGGAGGATATGATATGAATGGGGGAAAGACTCTTGGGCATGGGGTTCATGACATAAAATAGATTGTAGTGTCTCATTTATGGGTGCCTTTATAGAGGGCGTGTTGCACCTTCATTTTCAATGCATCATTTTTCCAAGCCCATTTATTTCCATTAATTAATTAAGGTCCAAACACTAGGTACTCCCTAGGGGTTAATCGATTAGCTTAGGGAATAGTACCACAGAGTCACTTGAAGCTAGAGGTACACAGAGTGCCATATACATGGAAAGAAAGGGACACTGCATGTGTCTACACACCTCAACAAGTGGGACATTTATATAATGTGAATTTGCTTTTGCAAGTCTTTGATTTTTTAAGAGAAGCATTTCATCGTTCTCAAGACCTCTTTGAGTGAGCATTTGGAAGGTTCATAATATGGCTTTTATATTTTTCTAGCTACATTTCCTCTGGGCATTCAACATCTTCTTCCCATGAAATAAGGGAAAATCCCTTCTTGGGTCAATACACCCGAAAATCCCAACATATAAGGAGATGAGGGGATGAAGTGAGGAAAGTGGAAAGTATGTTTGGGAATGGTACGATGACCTGTCAAGGGGACCTCCTAGTAGCAAAACTATCCCTAAGGGTGACCACTTACTAGGGAGCCAATGTCAACCACCAAGGTGAAACATGGCAATGGCAAATGTTATCACAAAGTTTTTAGCTAGGAGTAAAGGCTATAAGGTAGAAGGAAAAACTGGCGTAACAGGAACCTATCCCACCCAATGTCACCATGATGGGTAGGTTCTTTCTCTTTAGGGAGATTAGGCTCAGGGGAGACGTCCCCGGTGACCTGGAGTTTTGAAGAGGAAAAAGGCTAATAGGATGAAGATAAGTTTTCTCCCCCCCTTCACAGATCACCACCAATCAGAAGTTTCGGCTAAACAACCAATAATAAAGTAAAACCCAATGAATAGTACCTACCTAGAACAAGACAACAACAAACTGATACTTGCAAGCTTATTTCAATGGGTTATTACTTCATATCAATCAAGAACTATCTGATATTAAATATAAGCAATTTGAAAGTAAATGTTGACGAAGTCAATGTTTACACAATAGCAATGAAAAGATAATGTCACTTCGCCAATAAATACTAAAACGATGTGGCATTCAATGGGATCAATCAACAATTTATTAAATAAATGCTTTAAACCATCACTCAATTGCTCATAAAGTAAAACGTTGTTGCATTGAGATGAAATAACCAAGAGTGACGTCAACAACTTAGGGTTAGTAGGTTAGGGTTTCAATTCAAAAGGTTTGAGATTATTTAGATCCAATTCTACTTCAACGATTGAGGCTTTAGATTAGTGCCTTAGGGTTTAATGGAGTCATAGGTGAAGGACGCAAGAGTTGAAGGAGGTGAGATTTTAAAGGACTAGAGGGATAAGTTTTGAAGTGCTGCTAAAGAAAGGCTTCAAAATCATAACCCTAGGGGAGAGAGGCTCACTTCGGTGTTGCTAAAGCAAGGCCTCGTGCTCTCTCCTCCTTCCCGGCAAACAACTAGCTCAAATGAAATACAAAATCAAGACAAGAGGGCTTAAAGAAGGAGAGTGTTGCTAAGGCAAGGCTCTTTCATCAAACCCTAAAATAAAACGATCCTAGGTGTATATGACCTAGGCATAGGACGTCCTCTTCCTCTTGAAGTGAAAATGGTATGGCAAGCTAAAGGGAGGAAGAAAAAGGAGTGTAGCTATGGCTAGGCTCTCTTCTTCTTCTTCAATGGATAAAATCTTTTCTACCAGGGGACATGAGACAAGGACCTACCTGTGTGCTTGTCACCTAGGGTTTTTATTCAACAAATTATAAATACATGTAAGAAAATAGGACTACAACCATTCAATCAAGAAGTTTTGTAGAAAAATACTTACAATTCGTCAAGAAATAATCATGCAAACCCTAGTTGTAACACCTCCCTTCAATAAAAACACCATAGAATGCCAAAAATCTCTTCCTTCAACAAGTGTGCCTTCCTCAAATCAGCCAATAATGCAAATAGGGTTCTAAAAATCAGACCTCACTATGAGTGAGTAAGTTGTTGTGTTAAAATGAGAGTGAAACCCCTCAATATATAGTGTATCAATGACCTAATTTACTTTTTAGGTCATAAAAAGGCCGACAAGGCCATAATGTCAAAATCATAATGTTTTTACATTAAATGGTAAGTAAAAGTCCTAATTAAGAAAAAAAGAGAGTAAAATCCCCTTCAAGGGAGGCGCTAGCCCTTTCTAGGTCAAATGAGACATCCATGAGCAAAACGTTAGCCCCCCAGGGACGTCTCGAACATGCCACAAGTGAAACTGCTGCCCAGCCTGTCTCCAAAAGTGTCCGTGAAGCTGGATGATGTCATGGTGAAGATGGGGACGTCCTAAGCCTTCCAAGGCTAGCATTCCACTGAGAAGGGGTCATTCCCCCTAGGTCTAGTCTCGCCAGAGTGTCTATGGTGGAACGTCCTCTTCCTCTCAGCTGCAAAACAACTAATCAAGATCTGTCCTATCTCTGCCACCTGATGGGGTCTCAACATCCATCTGGTGGGATCTTTATCCCCATGGAGGTTCGAACGGGTCATCTCCCCATGTGTACCAGTCCAAATGGTACTTGTCCGTCGGGCATGGTCCTGCACATCAAAAGCTATGCCCTCCATGGGCTCATCATTCACAGGGATCATAACAATTTCAATGACATTTCATCATCAATATTATTAAACATATGCATAAAACCCCTAATACATCAATCAATAGCTCAAAGACATTACAAAAACCTGCAATACAAGATTGGAGAAAAGGACAAGGCGTCCTATTGGGATAGTGTCCACAAAAAAAGGAAAGTTTCCAGAAATATCTCATCCAAGCCATGTAAGTGAAGTGATATGCCTAGGGGATGTCCAAACATGTGGGTGTAGTGAGGGCCAAGGATGCATAAGTGTTACCTATGGGTTCCTTTGTAGAAGGTGAGTTGTACCTGTCATGGATGCATTTTTTCCAAGCCCATTCTTGCCTTTATTCTTTTTGTTCTTGTTTTATTATTTTTATTTTCTTTTTTTGTTTGAGAACTAACCAGGGGACACTGCCTTAGCATGGTGACCAGAGCTGACAGCATTACCCACAAGTACTTTCACAGAGATGAGAAGGTTGGCTTGTGATGAGACCCCCTTTCCCTTAGCCATGCAACCAAAGGTCACTGCCCTGGTGTGGTAACCAGATGGTGGCAATGTCATACTGTTAGGTACCCATGGACCTAATAGGCTGGCTCGTGATGAGACCCCCTATCCTCTAACTAGGCCTTGTTTTGTTATTTTTCGCGTCCCTCTTGTTTCTTGCTGAGAGGCTTTTTACTGCCTTCTCCGGGATCCTTGGGTGAAGCATCTCGAGGTTTTATCTCTAGGATTTTGTATTTTACCAGCTGCTTTTACCTCCTAGGCCTTTAGCCCCTTCTTCCCATGAGATAAGATGCAACCCTGCAAATAGGTCAACCCAATGCCTAGACAAGGGGAATGGGATAAATGAGCGGGAGATAAGATGAAATAGTTTTTCTATGATGGGAGCAAACGATGGATTTTCAGAAATTCCCCTAGTGGAAAACCAATACTTATGGGAATAGGCTTGCTAGGGCACCCTGTCAATTTCCCCAAGAATGGTCAAGTGGGATAATGTAAGATCCAATTAGTTGTTAGAGATAAAAGGAATCCGATGCATATATTTAAAGGTTTCAATGATCAAAAGTGACACATACCATGATACCTAGACCAATTACCTCGTGGAGCAAGAACCTTTTCTGATACAAGATCAAGCCGATGGTGATGGATGCTGCTGCTTCTGACAAGACAAGGATGATGAATGAAGAAAAGGTGGGCCCTCCAGGGCCATGCTCAGGTTAATCCTGCTCTCGGTACTCCATGTCTAGGACCTGTGGGCCTCAAGACATGATCTCCTAGTTATCCCTAAAAAGTGGGGATAACATCTGGCTCCAACTCGGGGACATGTGCTCACCATAGAGCGCATGAGAACCTCAAAATATCTGGCATAACCTACATACCTAATCAATCTCGATAGAAGTATAAGTAACAAAATATGGGCGGTAATGCCACCCCAACATATATGTATATATAAATATAGATTGAAAGAAAACAATCAATAAGTGTGAATATACAAACAAATTAACATGCAATGCAAATGGTATAATACACGAATGCAAAAATGCCTACTTACCTGAACTTACCTGTGAAGTCAGGTCCCCCCACCTTGGTGGGGTTTAAGGAGGTGCCCACTGATAGGTAATGGGCACCTTCTTCTTTCCAAAGTGGACAAGTAATATGAGTCGTCAACTAATTTCATTCCAACTTTGAAGGGTCCGAGCCATGACTGAGCGCTTCCTTTTACATTAGTTGGCTCTCCTTTCTAGGTATCCTACATCCATACCATGTCTCCTTCCTTGTACTTTCTGGCCTTGTATTTGGTCATCCCTTGGACAACCCTGGTGTATTGTGTTGAGGGAGGAGGGTGGGATTTTGCTATAAACACTTCTTGCTAGGATGGGTGGATTTGTACGTCATCTTCAACTTTATTTAATATCTTCATCGTCCCAATCTCTTTGCTCTTGAATTCATCTAGGAGTTGTTGGTATTCTTCTTTCTTAGGCCATTTGATCTGTTCAAAGTCCTCTTCTATTGCAAAGGGCATATCTTTTGGAGAATACTTTTGAAGGGTTTGTATCATCTCGTCTTGTGCTTTGTTATTATTGACAGGATGAGTAATATCTTGCACATGATCTCCAGTTATCGGCAGATTGAGGAGATGACCTATCATTCCATTTTTCAAAGGCAATTCCAAGAATGTGAGGTCCATCTCAAGCATGCCACCCAACATTGCAGCAAATTTCCTAGATAACAACATTCACCATACATCTGGGACATCAACTACCACGATGTCAATGTGGACTATCTTCTCGGGGTACTCCTTTAGGCAAACTTCCACATTCTCAACCACCCTGTGTGTGGGTATGGATTTAGATTCGAAGCCACATACATTTCTATAAGGCCGTGTGACCTTCAAACCCATTTGTCGCATGACTTTAAGTGAAATCATGTTCACACCTGCAGCTGTATCTAACATGCAATTGTTGAGGCTTTTTCCATTCATTGTTAACGTCATGAAGAAAGGAGGGTTCTCACCATGTTGGACCCTGAAGTGATCAGCTTGCAACATAATAGGAGGGTCCATGGGTTCATTCAATCCTAGAAAGAAAGTGTCAAAGCGTTCTTTGATAGACGAGATTTTAATGGCTTCTTCGAGGGGAACGTTTACATGCATTTTTTATAATTTCCCTTGGAAGTCAAAGTCTAGGTCAACCTTCCCAACCTTGGATGTCTTAGGAAGAAGTATTTCCATGGGTGGGGGATTTGCCTAGTCAGCAGTAGGTTGGTTCAACTTCTTTCTTATGTACTCCTGAAATTCTTGTTTCTTTAGCTTCTCTAGTGATTCTTGGTCTAGGTTGTTTATTACCGCCATTCTTGCTGACCTGGCCGCTTATTTTACAGCTTCTTGATGTTCTGCATTGATGATATTTATTTGAGGAAAATCCATGAAATGGTTCATGTTGTTGACTTATTGATGGCCATTACTGTAAGGACACTCATGCTCCCAATGTGCTTCACTGCATTCTAGGCATTAAGGATTTTCATCAACAACATTTGCAGTGCCCAAGGTGTTTGGAACTTCTTACTCATTCTTTGGTTTATAAAATTGGTTCCCCTTCTGGAAATGTCCTTTGTATGGGACCCTGGGTGCTTGGATCTGAGATCTTTCCAAGCTGGAAATCCTACCCATCATTTGTTCTTGATTTTTTATGATACCATCCATAGAGGCTTGCACCTTTGTGATACTGGTACATAGGTCTAAAGTAGGCTCAACGTTGTGAACTATTTTTGGTTTAGTGTCTATTCTCCCCCTTGGGTTAGCAAAAGGCTCAATCTTGGATGAAAGGAGGTTTCCCTCTATTTTAGTAGCAAGCTCTTGGGTTTCCTGAATGGAATGGGGGTTTTTATCTCTGAGAAGATACCCTAGTTGGCCATTGAAAGATTTGGTGTAAACATGGACGAGGTAGTCATATTTCGGATGATGGCTTGCAGGAATCCTTTGCAGCAAAGTCTCAAATCTATTATGGAACTCCCGAATGTACTCATTTTCATATTTGGCAAGGTTATTCAGTTGGGTGAGGAGCACGTTAGGGTCTTCTTTGACAATCCGTATTTTGAAAAAGGCTTCTTCAAGTCTGTCCATGGTTTTGATGCTTTCATTGGGAAGGCTCAGGTACCAACGCTTTGAGGAATCATAAAGAGTATCGGAGAACAACTTCATGACTAGATCTTCAGCATCATCACTAATGGGGTGAAGCTTAAAAAATGCCCCAAAGTTGCTCATGTGCTCTTCGGCACTGTTTGCATCAGTACCGGTGAATTTAGGCAACCACTTATCATACTTGGGTGGAATTTACCTAGGGTAGCCTGGTATGGCTGACATGTCTAACGGTTTGAAAAGAGTAGATGACCATTGTATTTTATTATTGTCTGGGTTCGTTGTAGCGGTCTGAGAGCTAGACATGATTCTTAAAGGAAGGCTCTTCGCGAAGAGTGATTTGACAACAGGAGAGTTCTTGGGAGGCTTCCTTCTGAAAGACAAAGGAGGATTATTGAACC
>SNQJ01S0120280.1:10690-37897 GCA_010110895.2 Picea sitchensis | reverse complement strand
TGGATGCTACCATGGATATATATTTTCATCATCTTCAATCGATCACAGGATTAGCTCCCTCCTAATCCTTGCTTCATGTAAGAGTGTATATAATCTGCTCCCTTCGTCTGACTTCTGTCTCCGTCCTTGTTGTCTTCTACAATGGAGTCCACGCTTCCATCTGCAACCTTATTGTCTTCTGCAGTATATAATAGAATCCACGCTTCCATCTGCAACCTTATTCTGCAATATATAATTGGCTTTCTTTGTCTTAGCAGAGTCCATGCGTCCGTCTTAGTTGTCGTCATAAGTCTTTCCCAATTTCTCTTGATGTATGGCTTCTAAGTTTCTTCGGGATTGGTTCGTTTTGTAGTAGCTTTCACATGATTTGTATTTCATCCTTTCATATGTATTATCTAATGATATTCATTCTTATCTTGTTGTTCTTCCATAGGTGTAGTTCTTCTTGGAGCACATTATCTACCAATATGTACAAAGACGATGTAAGCAAGATATGTACATAAATAAGAAGAGTGTTGTTACCTTTTAGTAGAAGAAATCTCTTCCATCCTGCTTAGTCTTCTTTGTCGGTTCCTTTTCTTCGACAATCGATGCTTCGTGTTTCTTCTTCCTTCTCTTTAGCTCGGGACACTAATTCTTGTAGTGACCATACTTCTGACAGTTGAAGCATTGTATTTCTGAAATGTCTTTCTCTTGATTTGGCTTCCTCCTTGAACCAAACTTCCTTTTATTCTTGAAGTTCTTGAATCTTGCTGTGATTTGTGAAGGCTTGATCATCGTACTTCTTTTGAGGTTTTCTCTTTTGCATTGATCATGATTCTTCTTGAGCAGCAAAGTCCAAAGTTCTTCAAATGTCGAATTATCCTTCCTTGTGTTCATGCTTGCGTAAAATGCATCCCATGTCTTGGGAAGACCATTGACACTATATTCACCAATTCCTTTTCACGAAGTGATCTCTTCAATAGCTTGTGGTTGATCTCTTAGTGGGAGATCCTTACAAAGTAAGATGTTATCTTTCTCGTCATCATTCATCGTCAATAATCACGAAGGTCATTCTTTGGACTCATAACTTGTCCAATGTTTACGACTGAGAAAGAGAGATTGTTAGAACATCATACATCTTCTTTGATGAGTCAAGATGGGAGATGTGGGGTATCAGGTGGTCTTTATGGATCCCACTATGATACTCATGGCATTGATGTCAGCGTCTTTGAACTTCTCCATAGGCTGCCAACATACTGCGGTTCCTTCTCTTCTCCTTCTTTGAACTCACATTCCGCGATCTTTCCTTTCACAATGTCCAACACTTTATTGTTAGCAAGGATGAGGTCAATGCTTGTCTTCCATACTCTGAAGTTGGAGGCTCCTTCTGGCTTGTTCTCAGACTTCATATAGAGTTTGTCATGGCTTGCTGACTTGGTCAAACCCTATATTTGTGAAATCCAAGCTTCCGTCTTGGCCTTTTAGGTGTATGCCGAGAATGCATTTGGGCTGTAAAGCCTTGTTGATCTATCAAATTAGGTCAATCTCGTCATAGGTGCCTCAACAAGATATTTAGGGTTTCTGCAACTAATCCTACTAGTAACCCTAGGCTGCTGATGCTTTTGGGGCCTCTGCTAGTAACCCTAGCGTGGGACTATTCCAGCCGAGCTCAATGTCTGGCGGTTATGTTTCCTTCCGGCGTTTTAGAGGCCGAAGGGAGTGTGGGCATAACTGTTAGAATGCCAAGGGTGTGTGCTTTCGTTTCCTGACAATGCCACGTCTCCCCAACCTGAGGCAGAAGCCTCCCTCAGAACACCTTAACCTTGACATAGAATTCCTCGGGAGCTTGAGCCCTAGGCTAGATAGCCAAACAAAGAAACATCTCTCCTCCAAGGATAGCGCAACAAAGTACGTCGAGATAGTCCAAGCCCGGCCGAGATATTCAAGCCAAATACTAAAACTTGTTGTAGCTGGGCTTTGCACAACCCTTCCAAACTGTGCACCGGCTACACTGCGATTAGCACCAACTAGGATACTTCTTGATCTGAGATGTGTCAAATGGCTGGCCTGTATTTATAGTAATCACCTTGAGTTCTTTGGGGCGACTTCTCCTTGCAGGTGAGTGTGCGTTGATTATATTATTATTAATTACGGCGGCCGACTTCTTCTCTTGGGCTAATAACTAATATAAATTATATTCTTGAGCGACAAGGCTTCTAGGGTTATTAGCCAATTCATTAGGGTTTCTCTTGCTTCCGGGGGTCTTCTGTGCCGTCGAGTTCACATGTAGAATCTCTCCACAACTACCATAATATTAACATCGAGGATCCTTATTTTTTCTAAATAAAGGTCAGATCTGAAGTTGTTTCTCTTCCATTGTGTTATATCTCTTGTATCTTTCTATTGGATGTGATTGTTGTCATACTTTTATCGTTTGCACACTATAAAACTCCACGTAACCCTTCTAGCACAAATCTGGAAGGCAAACCTACAATACAAACAAACAACAAACAAAACTTCTGGGTATAAACCCTAGGTTTCCAAGCAAGGAACAGCGTGGGAACATTCATGAATATATATATATATATATATATATATATATATATATATATATATATATATGTTCCATGTGCATCCATATGAATCAAACCATTATACACAAATATGCCAAGTTTCTCATTTATATAGAAAGTTTCTCATATCTGAAGTTGTTGCTCTTCCATTGTGTTATATCTCTTGTATCTTGCTATTGGATGTGATTGACAACATACTTTTATCATTTGCACACTATAAAACTTCACATAACCCTTCTAGCATAGCAAATCGGAAGAGCAAACCACACCAAAACAAACAAACAACCAACAAAAAAACTCAGTATAAACTTAGAAGTTTCGAAGCAAGGATTAGCGTGGGAACATTACATGAATATATATATATATATATATATATATATATATATATATATATCTATATATTCATGTGCACATCCATATGAATCCAAACCATTATACAAATATGCAAAGTTTCTCATTTTATATAGAAGTTTCTTATATATATATATATATATATATATATTCATGTGCATCCATATGAATCAAGACCATTATACACAAATATGCAAGTTTCTCATTTTATATAGAAAGTAAGGGTTCATATAACCAAAATAACACAAAGGCAATACATTTCTATTAAAATGCATCAATAAAGAGGCTCTAAATGGCCTCTGGGGTCCAAAAATAAGCTAGTACTAATGAGTACATGTGTGTGTGTGTGTGTGTTTCCAAAATTTGAATATTTCATGTTTTTTGCTGAACTGTTTTCGGTTCTGGTCAGTTCAGATTTTGGGGTCGACCGGTTTGATGACTGGTGTGGCTCTGACAACTATGCTTCAAATGGCCAAGAATCCCATTTTCCATAGCAAGACTAAGGACATAGAAATTCAGTATCATTTTGTTTGAGACTTGGTTTAGTGAGGTTTTCTTGAGATAGTGTATTGCAATATAGAGAACCAAGTAACAAATATATTAAACTATGATTCAAATGGCCAAGAATCCCATTTTCCATAGCAAGACTAAGGACAGCATATTGATATTCAGTATCATTTTGTTTGAGACTTGGTTCAGTGAGGTTTTCTTGAGATAGTGTATTGCAATATAGAGGACCAAGTAACACATATATTCAGTGAGGCACTACCAAAGGATACATTCTATAAATTCAAAGATGGTCTTAGAATTTCCTGAAATGTTGGGTTATTGATTCATTTGGTTGTACTTATCCTAATTAGAGAATTAGTTGATTAATATTGTTAATGTGCTTATTTCACAATGGACTAATTAGAGTTGATAACTTTTGTTGAGTGATTTTAGGGTCTCGTTGTTCAGGAGATATCATATATAAATATGTATTCTCATAATGAATAAGATTGAGTTGCTTGTGCATCATAGTAAAATTATTGTGTTTCTTCATTATTGTTTGATATTTTGCTCGTGTATAAATCTTCAATTTCCTTCCAAATGATAACAAGGTAGTAACAAATATGCAAAGGGTGTAGATCATCTTTCTAGATCTAGGATAGGTATATAGGATTTCAAGCAACAATTGGTTAGCTATTGCTATCCAGTGCCACTAAACAAGTGTAGGCATGCTTAATTGTCCATTGTTTTGTTAATGATTTTACGCATATTTCTATTTCAAGTTTACGCACACAGTACTTTTAGGTATACTGTATGAGTAAAATTACAAGTTATATATGTTGGTCTAGTTTAAATGCCTTTCTTTTATTCTTATCTTTTGGAACACTTTGCAATTGCATTAAAAACTAGAGAATCTCCTTTTCCAAGGATCTAGATGGACCACTTTTTACAGCTGTCAGCCCTACAGAAATTCCCAGTTGTTAATTTCAATTTTATTGGTCTCCTTAACACTAATCTTGAATAGAAAGTGATCTGGGGCATATAAAGAAACCTTTTTCAATTTTATCCATTCTCGACAAGGAGAATTATTAAATAAGACCTGAAATGGTTGTTTATTCAAATGCTGATAATATTAATTTTGCCTAGGATAATTTTCAACAGGAAGATATTGTTAGAATTAGGGTAAAATGCAAAACAGTAGTATCTTTTAAATTCAGTGATCAAAACTGCTTAGATCTATAAATCAACAGACTTAAAACACTTAGTATTTAGATCTAAGAGACAACAATAAACTTGGCAGGATCAAGAAATAAAAACTCAGATCTGATAAGAATGAACTCTGCTGATTTGATAATGAATAGATCAGAATAAGACCAAACTGTAATATAGATCTATAAAGCTAAACTCAAGATGATACACAAATCTGTAGATCTAACAACTAGTCTGATCATTACACAGTAGAACAGCTATAGAGGCAATTGCAAATTCAAAGTATAGCTTCAGATCTAAATAGTTAATACTCTATGCTAACTAAATCAAAACAGTACTGAAGTAAAAATCAAGTCCAGATCTGAAAGAGATGAGTAGGCAGCTTAACTGGTACAACAGCCTTACCTCTGAAGAAAGAACAATAACCATAGAGGATGAAGAACCATTTGTGTATGCTCAGACAAGGTTCAGTTCATGAATCCACATATAGGTTGGATCTCTTTGCCAATAGACAGGAAGGAATTTTCTTGCTACAAAAGATTGAACTAGAAACCCTCACAGGAACAAACCCTCAACCAATAGAAGGTATCAAAACCCTATTCAAGATGACTGTGTATAAACTTGATTTCAGCAGGAGATAGGAGGGCGTACCCTAGGGTTTTAACACAGCAAAGAGGTTGATTGCATTTATCACACAGCAGGGATAGTAGGCTGCTGTTTTGCCACTTCAGATGGTAGACAAAGGATGGCTGCAACCCTAGATACTCTAGACAGCAGATAGGAGGAGGCTGCAACAAGAAGGTTCCTCAGTCAACCTTGTGAAGGGTAGCACCCTATGCAAATATCACAACCAAAGGGGCCGCACCCTAGAGACCTCCCACAACAGAACAGAAGATGGGGCTGCACCCATAAATCTCAGCCTGCAACAGTAGAAGAGGGGCGCACAGTTACAGCCACACCAAACAGCAAAAAAGGAGAAGAGGCCGCACTCTCTACACACTAAGAATAGCCCTGCAACAATGAAAGAACAGGTCGTTTCTAAATAACTTCACCAACAAAGGAGGCCACAGCTAGAGGTTACCGACAGCAACAAAGGGAGGCAGCTAGAAGGTCACCCACAGAAGACAAAGGAGGCCTTGTAAGAAGGTCTGGGAGGGCCACAGATAGGAGAGAGATCAGCGCTCACTCTTGGAAGCAAATGAAGAATAATGTGTGTGTGGGAAATGGTAGGGGGAGTTTAATTTATAGTTTTAGGAAGCTAGGGCAAGGGTTAAAGATAAATTCAATTAAAATAACATGTTCAAGTGGAATTTAAACATGTTATAATAAACATTTTAAATTTAACTTTATTTTAGCCCTTGAATAAAACAACAAAACCCAAAACCAACACATGCAAGGGTAAGAGAAGGTTAGCTAGGTGGCAATGCTCATTCCTTCATTTAACATGGTGAACCTTTTGCTTTATCATCACTGCATATGGGACTACATCCCTCATGTGGTTATGTCCTTCTTCAGGAAGGTCATACCCATCAAAATACTTGATAGAGATCAAGTAGCCCCAAAACTTATTCTGGGTCTTCTTATCCACCAAGGTCAAAGACCAAGGATCCAGCCCATGCCATATGCATGGTGGACATTCCTGGGGTACCCTGGACATATCTAGGGGCTTTAATTTGCTTGGTCCTAGACCAAAACCCCAGTCATATACTGGGGGTCGTTTCAAGGGTCTTTATTGCTTGATTATATACCAAGAACCCTAGTCATATATTAGGGGCCCTCACAAGGGTCTTGTGCCATGCTTTGACTGTTTGGTCGGACCAAGTACGAGAGTGCAGCGGGGGCCTAGATCGTCTGAGTCCATGCATCCTCGGGAGAAACATACTTGCAGCTAACCTCAATTTAACAGATATCACTAGATTTCCCCCCTTTTTGAGGAGTTTGAAGCCTTGGTTGTTAGAAGTGGTTCTATGCAGAGTTCCCGGTTGCCTCCCTTGGCCCAGCCAACTCCTCTTAGTCGAGGACATTCTGCAAATGACATTATCTACATGAGTATTGGTGAATTCATGTAACTTCACAATGATTGATAAGAAGCAGTTCAGTCACATTATTGAATTCAGCTTTTCATTCGTAGTTTGGTTGAACTGATATCTCTGTTGTGGAATCACTTTCTCTCTTTGGTCTCCTCTTTAGTGTGGTACATTTACTTCTTTGTCGAGGGTTTACCTATCATAGGTCTAACCGTTTCTATTTGTTACAATGCCATTTGTTTTCTTTAGGGAAAAGATGCCTTAGTGTACTATTATTACTTGCTGTCCAGTGACCTATTTTTTTCATAAATGGACATTAATATAATTTCTTTTCATTTCATTTCTGGTCATGTTCTGTATCAGTGTTATAAGTCATGCTAGTTTTTACAATATAATTGATAGCTTTTCTTCCATATCATTCCATTTCATTAAACTCTTAAGTATGCTTTTAGCATATCTTGTTGATGGATGAACACAGGTATGTCCAAATTGGTCAATATGAATGAAAGCACCCATTTGCACCGACTATGCAAAATCTTCTAATTAAATATGACAGTCATTGCATAAATTTCAGTTTTGGTTCCTTAATTAGATTCCGAATACATATGGAGTGTTCTTTTCACTGACATGCTTTTCTTGAATTCTGCAGATTCATGAATTTGGGCAAGTCCCACAACAACTTTTTCAGGAACCTCACCCCACGCGGTTTCCTCGTGAGACAAATGTTGGAGCTGCTTCATTTTCATCGATGCAAATTGATTTGGGAGCATTGATATATCAACTAATAACAGTAGCTTCATCTATAGAAAGTGACATTTCTTTGGAAGGAGAGAAGACAAGAGCAGCAACTAGGCTTGCTTTTGAATCTGAACAATTATTACACATAAAGGATTTGTCATATCCACTCCCTTCTATATACAATTGCAAAGAGAATCCTAAAATCGGTAGTCTTAAAGAGGCTATAGATGAAAGTGCTAGTATGGAGAGCTGCAATGTGAAAAACAGAATGATCAGAATTGATAATGATGACTATAGTAGTATTTTTGCAACAAAGTTATCGTTGGATGAGGACACTAAACCACAAATTAGGGATGTCGATGGTAAGAACTCAGAGAATGAGGAAAATGGTAAGTCTGATGAAACTACAGGAATGACTTTTAATGGAGACCATGGAAGAGTTGACACTGAAATCAGGAGAAATGGTGATGAGTCAAAAGATACTGGGCAGGATGATTGTGCTTGGTATTCTAGGTTACAGGAACGTTTTTCAGAGCCACAATCTATAAAGATGCATAGAGGAGCTGTTTGTGCAGTCATCCTTTCTGAGGAGAATGCATCAGAGTGCCTTACAATGTTTTCTGTTGGCAGAGATGGCTTTATCAAGGTAGTCTTGTCACCTTACTGTTTTGCATGTTTAAGAGTGATGCTCTAATCAAATGTCTTCCTCTAATATAAACAATAGCAGAAACAGTTTTTATCTAATGATGACGGAAATATTGGAAGGGATGGAATAGAAAGGGCAAAGAACAGGATTCAACATATTCTTCTTAGTTTTTCAAATTCGGTTATTGAAAATCTCTCCTGTCAATTTTATTTCTGAATGATAAGTAGCATGCAGCATTGTTCTAGGATACAAAGTGCTGACCTTTCTGTGGCATGTCATGTAGTTTTCCTTCTTTTACATCTTCACAAGTTTCGTAGAATTAGCCATGAGAACATATTTTTGTGTCAATACTTTGTTCCAGCAAATTTGATAGAGTTTATGACTCCCGGGAAGTTTCTAATTATTGTTCCTATACCTATAGGTCTTTAATTTATAATTACTAATTGGTTAATAATGCAATTCCCTATTTTTTCATTTTATGAGCTTTGTCAACTTTGAGTTCACTTGTGCATAATGCACTCGAGCATTCTGAGATGACTGTGCTTTGTTAGGCTCACATGTTACTACTTCAGTTGGAGATTTAGTACAAGCATGCTATTTTCTTTATTGGGATCAATTATCTCTTTCCCTCGTATTGCAACAGTAGAACTAAGCAATACCAGCCAATTCATGGGTGGCAGTTTGCTGAATCACCTTAATAAGCTAGCCATTTGAGAGGCATTGTTATAGTGGTAAGAGGTATTGTTAAAGTGTTGGAGTTTGGAATGAAGCATCCCCTTTGGGAAGGAAAATATATGGAGGTGCAGAAGGTGCAGTGTTGGACTGGATTCAGTCTTCTTGTTCAGCTATATAAATACCAATATCTTGGTGTTATGGGCAAGTTTAACTCCTATATTGCTAAAGGAAGAGGAGGATTGAAACTTGTACATTTTGTTGATCCTGCAAATAGGGCCTGTTACCGGCCAATTCAGCGGTCTCGTCAAGGTCGGTTGAGATGCTATGGCAGCACAACGGGGATAAGCGCCCAATGCCACCACAACACTTATCCTGTTGAATTTTCAACCACATTTGCCGTCCTCATATACACTTGCAAACGTGAGCTAAGTGTAATGTTCCCAAATGTGTTTTGGCTTGGAACACTAACTAACCATTGATTTGCTTGTTTGTGTATGTTTGTTTGCAGGTTGGCCTCTTAAGTTTAGGCCTTAGGGGTTTATAGTTCAGTTATTTAAGGAGTGTGAATCTGAAGACAAGCAATGAAGATACAAGATAACATAAGATATGGAGCCAACAACAAGATCTGACCTTTGTTGACGTAAATAACAAGAACCTGATACAAGAAGGATGCAGATCTGGAATAATCCTTAGGTAGCTCCAATAGATAAGATAAGAGCTGCTACAAAATGCTCCGGAGGAAGATGCAAGACCCCAAGGCTGGATATACAATAAAGATCAATACAATATAGATCCAGGGTCAAGTCCAAACCCCATGGTTGATGGCACGTCCTCTTGAGAAGCTGAGAAGGCCCCAAGTTTCAGCCTAGATGAAGGATGCCTCCAAATAGCATCAAACTCCTCCAAATGATAGATCGGGGCAAGGGAAGCCTCCTCCTGAAGTATGGGTCTCAAACACTGAAGCTTCTTCCTCAAGCTGCAGATACCCTAAACTGGTACGACCCTCGTGAATCCCTGAATATGGCCAATAATCCAGCTTAGTTGAATAAGGGCTCTGAATTCCCTGAGACTCTCTAGGATGATAGATCGATCCACCACAAGCTACTAGGAGAAGTCTCAGGGCCAGATTTGAAGTGTAACCCCTCAAAACAGACTAGATATCTGGTGTACCCTCCTTCTCTCAAAAATGTGCCAAAGCTCTAGATAATAATATAGCAAGAGTAGCCTCTCAAAACACTCGGATGATGAACAAAGACATGCAAGAAATACAGGTGCTAGAATGTCAAAAATCCCTATCAATAACCTGGATCGAACTCCTCTCAAAAGAATGATGCGCCCCCTTGCTTTGGAGAAAACCCTCAAAAAGTGCAGTGTTGCTCTCTTGAATGGATGATGGTACATGTGTGTGAATCTTGTAGAATGGTGTGGGTGAATCTTCATCCCCGAGACCAAGCTTGGAACAAGGTGAGTGGAATCTTCACCATTGAGTTATTCTCTGGGGTTTGTATTCTCAAAACCCTCAAAATTGTGTGCTTAAGAGCCCAATAGCCAAATGCATAATAATCCAAGATGAGTGAGAAGTGCGCCCTAGGATTCCCTTTATACCTCCTTCTAATCTTTTGTTGAGTTAAGTTAACCCTTGGGTTCAACCCCTAGCTCAACCTCAAGCACTATATTCCTCCAGTGAGTTACCTTTTACCTTTTCAAGTCAAATACAAAATATAACATTGAGTTTAGCTAACTTTTCCACAAGTATGTGAGACTATAAGTCCTGAGTGAGGATTGATAGTCATATACACACTTGCAGATGTGAACTAAGTCCTGCTCACTTAGTGTGTCTTTCGAGGCATGTCACCTAGGTTCAAAGTCCATCCTGTCACTTTGACTTGAACCTCTTATCAGGACTAACTCCTAGAAACTGAGGGGGTAGACCCTAGTTACTAGATGAGATTAATAATTAATGTTCTAGGAGTTGGTTTAATTGGTTAAATGGTCGAGAATCCTAGTCTATGAGTATCAAGCAATAATGCAAGATACTGACAATAAAGTATGAATAGTCCAGGCCTTTTCTAAGACAACTAAGACTAGTGCCTAAGATTGGGCAAAGAAGTCCAATTAGTTAAAGGAGGATTAGTTACAAAAGAATTACAGGTTTACAAATGTTACAACAAGATGGATAAAACTAGATACAAAAGAATCGTGAGGTATACAAAGCTATCTTAGACTGGATACAAGATATATGAAAGAATGTCCTGAGATACTCTGATTTAGACTAAGCTGAATCTGATAGATACAAGATATGCACTATGCTAACAAATTAGCAGAAATGTATGAGGAAAGAGATGCTCAAGATGATGCACATCAACACATCAAGCCAAGCATTCTCACAATAGATCTTGCTCTATTGAATTGTATCAATGGAAAAAGTATGCAAATCACTCAAGACACATCTCAGTGCTTCATCATAAAACAAAACAATGATAAGTTAAGCACAAATAACATGAGTTAGAGAGTGTATTGTATCGCCGAACCATAAAGTCTAGTTTCCTTGGAGGGAGAAGGAGGACAAAAATCATGCTAGATCATTCTCTTTCAGGAAAGTCTCAATCCGCCGAGGAAGGATCGTGAAAAGTCAAAGGTTCAAGATACTGACTCAAAGGTCACGGCCGGAGCTTCTGGGCGTCCTCACAGTGAAGCTGGAAAAGGATTGTAGCAAAGACTTTCAAGAAGATAGTGACAAACATAAGACAAAATTTTGAAAGACTTAGATGATAGACTTCTTCTTGAGGTATTCAACCTACCCTTGAACTCTAGGGTTAGCCTCAGAGGAAAACTTAATACAAAAGACATGCTTCCCAACTACACCTTTAATGTAAAGCAAAATGTCGGAGGTGGTCGGGGAAAGTTGTCACAATGATCCTTCTTTGGGAAAGAAATGTCCTTGCCTTTATCAATATCTGAGCACAGTGATGGTTGATAATCTTCTTCATGGAATAAATCCAGTTTCAGGAGGAATAATCATCCAAATCCTCAAGGTATGACCCGAGAATCATTAGGAGAATATAACACTGGGTCATCCTTGGGTGTATGAAAAAAGTTTGTAATCATATCATCTTATGGTACTGTCGTCAAATTTAGTAATGTCATGATAGTTGTAAAGGCAACTTTTGGAAGATCCTCAATGTCATAAATGGGATCCCCATCATATCCAATCACATCCATTTTAAACTTCTGACATGTATGAATTCACCAATATTAACAAAAAAATCATCATTTTCATCATAACATGAAGGGTTAAATACAACACTTGTCCTCTCTAAATCATAAATAAAAATCATTAAAATTTGAAAGTGAAATAACTCACCATGCTTACTTCTTCCCATGCAAGAGCTTCAAGTATTTGGATATCTTCATCAAATGGAAGTCTTGCCTCTACATCTTCTAGCTTGTTCAAGGGTTTCATTTTCTTCTTCAGCATTTTGAATCATAGAATAAGGTATCATCAAAAATTGGAAATAAAAACGACTCTCCTCATTCTCTTCATCTTGTTCAAGAGGGACAGGATCTTGGAGAACATCATCAGACCGAGGAGCGATTACTAGTGCTTCATCCTCATAATTCACTTCTCTAGTTTCACTTTGCATTCTATCGAATCATGGGAGAAATCTTGCTCCTCTTCAAGGGGTTGACAATTTCTTCATAAATTTCTTTTTCATATCGAAGGTTCTTAGTATTAAGCAATGTACATCCACGAGATCTTCTGATCTCGGTGGTGAGTCCTTCGTTCTCTAAGGCTATTATGAGATTTTGAAGGGAATCTTCTCACGTTTGGCAATCTTGGGTTTGACAAAGTCAATAAACCTATTGATGAGGTGTATGAGAGATGATATACCCCTATTTTTGCAGCAACCCTTAAACCAATCTTGCAAAAAGGATGGTAGAGAGAGTATGAATAATTTTATTAGAACATCCTCCCCTCCCAATTCTATCTAAACATATGCTTAAAAATTCTGTCTTGAGGATTGGGAGGCCCCCTTCAAATCGTGGAGGGTTGCTTGACCATTTTGTATCAAAACAAATTTGGGTATCCTTGAAGACTTTTGAAATTAATAGTGAGATACACACTTGTTCGGGGCATATGATCCCTTAGCGATATCCGCAATTGAGAGGTAAAGGTGGCCTAGGAAAGTTTAGTGGAGTTGCGGATAATTTCTTGCAGCTATCAAGGGATGAGGATCACCCACCGGTCGTCGCCGAGTAGGTGCAAGATAAGGTTAAGGAAGGTTTATTCGAAAAAGTGTCGTTGAGGAATATTATTTCGGTGTTCCCGACAGTGGCGGCAAAATGTTATTGCACAATTTGTACTTGATCAAAGGAAAGGTTAAAGGAGAGCAAATTGGTGTAGCTTGGAGAACTAATCTATCAGACATCACCTCAATAGGATGTCTCTTTCTATTTGGGGTGGTAGGCCCGGGGGAGGCGTCTCGGTGACCTGGGGGGTTTGATAAGGAAAGGTCAAAATGGCTAATAAAAAGATCCCCTCTCACAGGTCACCACCGATTAGAAAGTCCTAGTTTTATAACCAATGAAATGATAATATATCAAAGTGTACATTCCCGGAACAAAGCAACAAGATACTATATATATTTGCAAGTACATGACACGGTTAGTAGTTCACAAAACCTTAGACTTTCTCGGATAAAACAATTATTTGATAATGATGAAGTAAACATAAAAATTATAACAACAACATTAATCAATGTTGCTAGAGTCTTGAGAAATGACGGGGCGTTTTAGGAAGCGAAAACATCACGGGCGTCATTTCAAAAATCCTCGAAAGTGAAGCGTCACAGGCGTCTATTATATATATATATATATAATTTTTATATATGCATTTATATTAAAAACATCACGAAGACAAATTAGTTGCCAAATGTATGAAAACATGCATATTTGTACATTGTAACATTAAAATGGCATCCATAGTAGTAGTAGTACATAACTACAATATGATTAAACATTCAAAGCATCAACCATCTAGATCTAGCAATTACAAACTTACAAAACCAACATACAAATTTTAAAGCCATATAATAGAAAGTAGACCATTAAGTTATGGAATGAAATCAGTCATCTAACAATTGTCGGCAATAACATGAGTCATGACCGATAGTTATGATTACAAATAGGCCATGCATTGAATTATGAAGATCGAAGGTCCAAAACAATAAAGTTTAAATTTTAGACTCTGGAGTCTAGTTGCTAAATGCTATGAATCTATCATCTATAGGCTGACATGTAAAGTAATGAAAAGGAGAAAACATCAAACAATAATCCCATCCTCCTTCCACCAACAAGATTGCCGCGTGTGCCTCCACGCGGTGGTAGTGGAGAAGAGAACTGAGACCCAATGGAATGTATAGATGAAGGTAAAGCCCCTGTTGTGGAGTCTTGAGCGAGGGGACCAAGGATTGGGTAGTAGTTGGGGGTGGCATCTGACATGATCATCATCATCAAAAGAGCATTCTCCAATTGTTTTAAAAGCATTACCCCATCCTCCCAATTATCCTCCTTTGGATGGTTGCCCCAACGCTTCAAGTTTTATCCATCTAGCGCATCCTCATTGTGGGACAATTGCAAGTGTGAACGCAAAACCAAGCTACCGCACGGCACATTCAACTGTTTCTTTTGGCGTTGTGGATGAAACTGTAGGTACTCCAACAACTCTTTGCAGAAGAAGTGTTTCACCACATGCAGAACCGTGTTGCCAAACATTGGATCACACGTAGGTGCCACCATAATAGTTCCTGCATAGAAGACTCAAATTCCTCAGTCTCTTAAAGGCATGGATTTGGTTAAGGCACTTTGGCCAAGCATGTACTGGCTCTATTGTTGCCGTATCTTGTCACATTCCTAATCCAGGACCAATTTGTCTAATACTTTCATATAACACCTGTAACAATTATAATTTATCATAAATAAATGAATTATGAATATAAACCACAAGTGAAAATTGAGATGAACATAAACCATAAGTAGAAGTTATTATAAATAAATTGTTTGAAAAAATTTCTCAGAGCCCAGGCGTTAGGAAGCTTGATTGACGTTGAGGCGGGCTTAGGAGGAGGCGAGCTTGAGGTGCAAGCTTCTGGAACTGGCGATAAAAGCATTTTGCCGGCGGAAAGCTTGAAATAGAGCTACTGAAGAAGAACCTAAACTCAGGAGGAGTTAGAGGTGATGTGAGAGGGAGCTTTCGATAACCTTGCATTAAATGCTGAAATAGCTTCAAATATTCACAGGAAATCATCAGCATTGAATCATAATGCTAACATTAGAAGTAAACAAGTGTATAAATCATCCTTTTTCAATTGCTTTTATGGGCTTTTAATGCTGCATCTAATGGAAACTCTGCTTTAATTAACAACAACAATAGTGTTAGTAGGTTGGGCTATTCTAGTGGTAGAAATGGTTTGTAGGAAGCTCAAAGTATAAGTTTTGTTGGTTGTTTTGATCAATTACTCAGAGGAGGACTTAGACTAGTGCTTTAGGGCAAAATGGAGTCAATGATGTGGCGACAAATGTTGAAGAAATAATGATAATAGAAAGTCAAAGACAAGAGAGAGTGATAGATTGGAGTGTTGGTAGCAGGCCCCAATTATCAAATCCTAGGGGAAACTAGCTACTAAGGTGTGGTAACCCTAGGCCTTATTAGGTTTCCTCCCTCTTTAACTCAATGATGAGCAAAAACGGCTAAGATGAAGAAAATGCAGGCTAAGGTTTTGCAATGGCAAGGCTTTAGCAAATGCTTCAAGAAAATGGCCTTTTGACAAGATCTCGTAGGTGAAGGTTTTTTAAAGCTAGGACAATAACATGCTGGTAATTCTCAGTTTAATAAAACAATTTCATAATCTTGAATGTAAATGAGGAGTAATAAGACCCTGTATTCAATTAGAAGAATTGCAGAAATATCCTTACATTCATCAAGAATAATAAAGAAAATCCCTAGTTGAACACATCCACCAGAAACTTGCCAAAATACTCCCAAATTTAGCCTTCCTCAACAAATACGCCTAAAATTTCAGCAGAAACCTAGATAGGGTGAAAATTTTAATCCTCACAAGTGTGAGTGAAAGATGATGAAAAATGAATTGATTTTCCCTTGTTATGTAGTTACAATGACCAGTGGTAAAAAAAGGTTGGCATGGTCAGTTTACATGTAATATCAGTTTTTACATTAAATGTCCATAATAAAACCCTAATCAAGCTATAAAGATGATGTCATTCCCTTTTATGGTGGCCAGTTAGGCCCTTTTAGGACAACGTTGGCCTCTTGGAGCAAAGCGTTAGGCCTCCTTGGGCCTCAGGATCATGCCACACATGCCACTTTGCACACAATTGCCTCCATCATGTTCATCTAACGCTGGGTGACGTCATGGGTAACATGGGTGATGTCATAGACTTCCAAGGCCACCATCATGGTGAAGGAAGAAGACCCCTCGTCTAGGCTTGCAGGATGTCATCTCCCAGTGGAGCGTCTTCTCTCTCTCTAGTGCAAACCCATGATGTCCTGCATACATGCATTTTGATCTCAACATCCATTTGGTGGGATTTTATCCCTATGGAGGTTCGAACTAATCATTTCACCATGTGTACCTATCCCATGGGTGTGTCCCTGCAACATCAGACAAGTAAGCCCTCCATGGGCTCATAAGTCCACACCGAGGATCATAGCAATGTCAATCACATCTAATCATCAGAGTTATTAGAAACATGTGTAGAAACCCCTTTTATCAGGACTAGTGCTCTCAAAGACATTATGCTATTCTACAAGCCAAGTTTGGAGGGTATGCTAGGGCGTCCTATTGGGCTAATGCTCATTGGATGTGGGATATTCCCGGGTGAAGTCAAATCGAGGACATGAGTGGATGAGGTGGTAGGGATGTCTGGGCAATGGGTGCTAGGTGATAGCAGGGAAATGCATGGCTTACACGTGGGTGCCCCTCTGAGAAGAAGGTGAGTTGTACCTTGTCATGGATGCAAATGTTTCCAAAGCCCATTCATGCCTTTATCTTTTATTCTTGTGCTTTTTCTTTCCAGAGGAGCTAGTTGGAGGACATTGTCCTACAGTGGTGACCAGTGGTGACAATGTACCCACAAGCATTCCCAGGAAATGAGAAGGTGACCTAGTGATGAGACCCCTTTCTCTTAGCTATACCACCAAGAGCCACTATGCTAGTGTGGTGACCAGTGAATGGTAGTGTCATACCCGCTACATGCCCATGGACCTAATTGGTGACTTTCATTGAGACTATCCTCAACTGAGTCTTGATTTATTATTTTATGGGTCCCTGGTTTTCAAGCCTTTTATTTCTTTCTCGAAGTCCTGGTGAAGCATCTCAAGGTTTCATTCTTTTGGCTTTTATCTTTTTTGCTTCTTCTTTTACCTAAGACTGGCCCCTTCTTCCCACAGGAGTAAGGTACAACCCTTTGATAGTTTGGCCAATGCTGGACGGTGTATGGGATGGATGGTAGGGAAAAGGATGAAAAGTGGTAAGTATGGTGGGAGCAGACAATGACCTTTCATGAATCCCCAGTGGCAACTCAAAACCCTATGGGAACTAGCTTACTAAGGCATCCTGTCATTCCCCCAAGTGTGGTCAAAGTGGAAGGCATAAGGTCCAAACACTGCGTTAGAAGCAAAAATTAAATGCACATATTCAAATGTTTTGAAATCAGTGGCCATACCATGATACTAGACTCATTACCTCATAGAACAAGACCCATTTTTGCTGCAAGACCAGGCCGATGTAATGGATGTTGATGCTGCTGACAAATTGGAGGCATTGAAGAAGAAAAGTATGGGCCCTCTGGGGCCATGCTTATGCCGTCTGACTCTCGGTACTCCATGTCTGGTACTTGTGGGCCTCAGGACATAATCTCCTAGTTATCCTAGGCTGGGGATACTTGGGGCATATAGTATTTGCTCCTCAGAGTGATACTCAAAATCTCCTCTAAGTGCCCCAAGTGTTCCTCCCGCGTTCTGCTATATTAGAGATCATCAATGAATACCAATAAAAACTTAACTTCTTTACGAATAAATGATTCTGGCCATGATTGAAATGTATTTGGTGCATTAATTAAACCCTAAATGGCATGGCCAAGAACTCATAGTGCCATAATGGCATAAAGCGATCTTGAATATCTTCCTCTCTGACCCTAATTTGATGGTAACTGGATCGAAAAATCTTGAAAAGTATATCGCTCCATGCAGCTCATCGATCCTCGGTATAGGATACATGTTCTTGATCGTCTTCTTATTAAGAGATACATCAGTCAATACACATCCTCATAGTTCCATCCTTGTTCTTAACCAAAACTACCGAAGAAGCAAAAATTTTGGAAGCTGGGTCGATATGTCTCAAACAAATCCTTGATGGACTTTTCTATTTCATCTTTGAATGTCTTGGGGTGCCTGTAGGGTGTGTTATGGCGTAGGTTTGGCTCCCTCCTCCAATTCTATAGTACTGAAGCCTGCGATAGTGGTCTCATTTGGAGGTATCGTCCAAGACCTTGTCATGTTTGTAACAATGCGTGAATATATGCATAATGGTGGTCAATAGGCCGTGTGCATCTACAGATTCATGATAAAAACACTCACTGCGTATCTTTTCTATCTCTCGCCCTAAAAATGGCCTCCATCCTTTTATTGGACACAACCATAGAGGTGTTATTTGACACGCCTCTCAACACATCCTGTTTACCCCCTGGTGTAAATAATTTCATTGTCATCACTTTATAATTCAACGTGATGTCCCCCAATGTTTGAACCCACTAGACTCCCAAAAATATATTGGAGTCTTCCAAATCGACGACATAGAAGTCATCGGTCAAGGTATAGTTTCCCTATGTCACGACCAACTTGGAAATCTTCTCCGTACATGACACATAAACCGATCGTCCACTGCTACACTGAACTCCTCAGAGTCCTCAGTAGCCATCCGTCTCTGGATACTAAAATTTGCATCAATGAAATTGTGGGTTTCCCTACTATCTATAATGGGGGTTGTGATTCCTTTCCTTGTAGTACCCCTATGACTCTGAAGGTGTGGAATCTAGGTGTGCCTGATAAAATGGTGATAACCACCTCCTTTGCCTCCTCCCGAGGCTTCTCCTCAGTAGAGTCCCCTTGCTCATTTCCCTGCTTTGGTGCAACCTCTTCCTCCTCATCATTGTCTGAATGCCTCTATGTAGTGAACCTTTTCCCTTGCACATGCATGTGGTCAGGTGCCGGGGTTCTTTCTGGTGAAGCAGATTTTTTTTTCTCAACTCATTCCGAGTCGCCTCATCTAACGTCTCCTTACCTGTCTCTTCTTTCATTGGAGGTTTTCTTATCTGCTACGTGGGATGAATGGTTTGGAGAAAGTGTTCGTGTTTGGGATTGCACCCTCCATGTCCCATGTCCTAACGATAACATCCTATAATGTGTCTGGTTTGAAAGTCTTCACCCAACCGCAAAGTGGTTCAAATAGACCCTCAATAAATAACATCACTAATCTTGGCTCAGAGATATATTCCACACTGATTGCAAGTCTTTGAAACTCTGTGATGTAGGCATCCAGTGTTCCCTCCTTGTAGTCGCTGTCAAACCTCTCCATTAACTTTTGAGTGAAGTCCAAATGGGAGGTGATAGTAGCATGTCCCAAAGTGACCAACCCATGGTGCACCCACTACTCGTGGGCTTCTCCATCAAGGTGTAGAGTAGAAAATTTGATCGCTTCGGCCTTTGTCATAGGATTGAGATGGAAGTATGTATCTAGCTTATGTACCCATGCTCTGGCTGTGCTCTTGCTAGACCCATCGAAGGAAGGAATGTATAGCTTTCCCAGCTTCCTTGCGATATCCTTGTTCTGTTGCTCCCTGTTGTGATCCCTTGGTGTATTCATGTACTTGATTGTGCAAAAGCACTGTAGCGACATGGCTGCCTGAAACTCATCATCTAGAGCTTGATACTCTCTCAAATAGTCTTGAAAAGTTTCACCTGGAACTTGCTGCCCTTGATTCTCTGTCTGTTGGTTTCCCAAGAGCTGAGGCATAAGGGGTTTGGGGATTGTCTTGCTATTGGTCCTATAGATATTGTTAAGTGCAGTCAGGAATGTCTTCTGTGTGTTCCTTTCATGGATTCTGGTTATCTGAGGTGTGGGGTAATATTCCTTTTCTTGGATGGTTCCTCCTCCTCTCTAGTTAGTAGTATGCAGTCCTCAGTCAGTCTGTAAAGTTCCTTGCTAGACTTTGGTGTATATATATAAATAATTTTTTGTTTTGTTCTGGTTCAGGTATTGGAATCATTCATTTGCATTCTAATGCTCTACTCACACTATAAATACAAATTCCTCTACAGAATATAAGAGCACCCAATAACTTCTCTATTTAAATATATTAAGCTTTCAATGGCAGCAATACAATGAGTGTACAGAAGAATACAAATAGGGAAAGGTAAACCTGATATGCATTCTTTGTGTGAACTGTCTCTGTACAAAACTCCAGGGATTGATTGGCTGTAGGTGACTACCATGTACAGCGCTCCCTTAAACACAAATATCAGCTCTTGAATGTTATTATCAGCTCTCAGAAATGTGACCAGCAGTAGACAAATGCAGAATATTTCGTAGATATCAGCCTTAGACCTCTGTTCTCCTCCCAGCTTCAATTCACCCCATAGGAAATGACACCAGCACACAGAAAAACTCTTTCTTCTACTCAGAATCGACCCTCAATAATTATCTCAGCTCCCAGCAATGAAATCGACCCTTCCTTATCAATGGTAACTAGAATTTAGGTAAATAACTCTTCCAGAGTATCGCCCAACTTTTGGAATAAACCAATGTTCCACCAAGAGACTCGAGGCGGAGGGGAGTGTGGGGAGTTGCACAAGGGGATGTGTGGAAGTACCCCCAAATTTTAGGGATTTTTTGGGATTTTTTGGGAAATGGGGGCGGGGGGCGTCACATATATAATATAAAAAAATATAAAAATAAAATTTAGAAAATAAAAAATAATAATGATAATATGATAAATCTCAACAATAGCATAAATTAATTTCATATATATTTGTTTTAATTTTTTTTTTTAAATTAATTTTTCTTTTTAAGTCTTCTTGGGCAAAAAATTTTTGGGGGACTTCCAGGAGTCCCCCATTTTTGGGGGGACGTCCAGGAGACCCCCTTTCAAGGGGGGACGTCAAGGCGTCCCGGGGACGTCCAGAAGTCCCCCTTTTCAAGGGGGGACGTCCAGGAGTCCCCCTTTTGGGGAGTCTCGTCCCCCACCTTGGGGAGTCGCGTCCCCCCAAGTCCCCCCGCGTCTCCCCAAAAAGGGGACGTGGGGAAACGTCCCCCCTGGAGTCCCCCCGTCCCGGGGACGTGGGGGATGCGTCCCCCACGACCCCCACCCTGGAGGACGCGTCCCCGTGGAACACTGGAATAAACTCATACCTTGGTAAATCTCTGCTTGGTGAGTGAGAACTCTACCCACTGCTTCAGATATGCGCCTAGATGATAAGAGATGGTTAGGCAAAGAGAAACCCACGTTTTTCCTTGGAGAAATCGATCTCTAAACTCATAACTCACGCCACTTAAAGAAGAACTTGTCCCACAGAACTTTGCACTTGAGGAAACTTGCCCCAATTGTAATGTATCGACTTCCACAACACTACATTTGATTCCTTTACCCAAATAATCGATTTCAGCTCCTAGAATGCACCTCCACACACAGGTTTGATTCTTCTTCTAAGAGAAATGCATCCACCCTTCTTAGAACTGGGTCATGATGAAATCTGATATCCAAGTTCTGATCAAACATAGGATCCTGCTGAGGAACAAGATCTGGTTGTTGGACTGTAGGTAAAGTGTACGAGATATCATCCTCTGGTTGAACCAAAAGTGGCTCCTCCTGCTGTAATGGTGTCTGATCAAGTTGTTCCTGGACCACTGCTAAGATAGGCAAGGATGAAGCCTCTACTAAGATGGGCACAGATGAAATCCCCTATTGACTGATCTCTACTTGGTTAACCTGTGGTTCCTCCTCTTGAAACTTTTCATCCTCTTGAAATTTTTCATCTTCGCTAATGGAAGCATCGGGATGGGACTTGTACCATGCTTGTGCCTCCCCCTAAAGGGTCGACACAAACATCCTCATCATCACATTCTCATGTTCCACATCAAAATCGCTGACTACTTGCAAAAATTTAGCCAAGTGATCCTCAACTGATTCTCCCAACCTCCCTGCAAACAAAGGTATGCGTTTAAGCCATTGACGTGCAGGTAAGTCATGAGGATAATCTGGGAATGCAACAAAACTTAGTGGTTCAAAGGCAAAAAATCTCCACCTTACTGGTGGCCTCATAGCTGCGTTCATATTGTTAGTCTCAGATATAAAAAAGCACAACTGCTACCCTGCTAGCTCGAGATGGAAATAAAATGAAAGATGAAGATGTCGAAGATATGCTCACCATAGTGCTCATCGAAAAAGAACTTACCTAAGAACTCTTACGCTTACCAACTTTGAGAGGAGTTCTTGGTGAAGGAATAGTCTTGTTCCGGGAAAAGATGTTAGGGTTTCTTCAAACTCGAAACTAGACCTTCTGAGGGAATCAAAACTGGATGATCTTCATGTGTAAGTTCCCTTGTGGATTTGTCCCTGTATCCCGTGGAGTCGTCAGGTGAGTTAAAACAAAATAAAATAATGAAATAAAAACTCACCGATGTCGTTGTTACCAAGGTTGGCGTTCCTCGACAACGACACCAATTTGTTAGCACAAATTTCTACCCTCCAATCTGAGCTGATACATCTGTTAGGATAGTGGTAAAAACTTGGCTAATTGAAGGAGTAATGGCCCAAAATTGTCAGTAACCAAACCCCTCTCCGTTTGGGCTAGTGCTTGTTAGCCTTAGGGGGGAGTCCCTGGGCACCTTGGCCACCTTGTTGCTAAGCTTTATAACTGATTTTCTGCGTTAAAACAAAAAATCAGCAAGTTATTGGTTTGGACAGCGTGTTAAACAGTCTAAAACGATGAGGAACCGTATACTATTTACTTGGATGGATCCTGCAGGGTTAGCACAATGAATATAGAGTGAAAATAGAAAAGAAAACAACTCAAAAGATTAATAAAATCACAATGAACAGTTCAAAAAATGATAAATCAGATTGCAAATTTCACAAGATATGGACAAGAAACAAGGTTAGAACACAAACACTAGAATTTGTTATTGATAGCCTTGTAAGAGGGTTGGCTACACCACAATAGGCAAGTCCACAACCGGTGCAATGATCACTTTGCTCAAAGAAGTGTCACTGGACTAAGAGAGAAAGAGAGAGCAATGATAAAGAACACTATGCTAGCTGCTGCAATATTCCGACCAATAACCATTGAAGACCATCCAATAAATAGGAGAGGAGTGTGAAGAAAATAGGAGTTAATGCAGATGAGGGAATAAGTGTGAGTGAGAAATTTAGGAATTAATGCGCATGAGGGAATAAGTGTGAGTGAATAATGTGCATGGGTTTTAAATAATGGCTAAGATGCATGGAGGATAATTTTATCTTTCCAACACATGTTAGATTGCTAAATTTGGCCAAGGGATGAGGGAGTTATGAGTTAAAGAGAAATTCACCCTATTTTTTAGGGATTTCCTAAAATTTAGGAATTTTGCGTTTAAAAGCAATTTAGGGAGAATATTTAGAAACTAATTGCATGGAAAATGAGAATATGGAAAGTGAGAGGGAGAGAGTGAGAAAAATTAGCCTTGAGTGGCTAAACTTTCTCCAGATAATGCCACTTCACCCATGCGCCACCTTTCTAGCTTAATTAATTCTCATTTAATACATAATCCTTGGAAAATGCGCCCTTGGTCCATGATGCCATGTAGAAGCCACATCATCTTGATACTCTGCTACATGTCGAAATATGATCCTGCCACTTGTCACTGTTGGAGATGACGATGACTGCTAAAAATAGAAATTTCCAAAACTAGCCATCCGGTCCCAAAAATTTGAAACTTGTTGAAACTGATCCAAACTCTCCACAAATGCTTGGAATGACTAGGAGACCACCATCATGTGTCTACTGCTAAAAATAGAAATCCCTTGCATGTCCATGATATTATACTCATTGAATTTGATTTTCCGCAAGAAATCCGAATCCGCAATTAGAATTGACATGCGAGCCCTGGTGCTCAACCTACTAAAAATAGAAATTTGTGCCAAATCATCACGGAAGAGGTTTAAAAAACTCAGAATGTCTCAAGGATCAATAATATGTGCTCAAAATCTGAATCTAGGGCATGGAGCTCAAACTATTAAAAATAGAAAGTTCTTGCATGTCATTCGGAAAAGTGCTATAGGGCCTAGAATCAAGCAAGAACCATCCCTGTGTGCTCATAACTGCTTCAAATTGTCAAGAGACCCACTCAAAACGTGTCTCCTAAAAAGTAGCAACACCTGTTGTATGTAGACATCTCCCTCAAATGCATGGGAAACCAAGGTAACTCTAACTTTGAACAAAATAACCATGTATTGATCTTATACCTGTCTCCGATGGGAAGTAACCTCTTTCTCTACACAAGTGCTAAAATCTGAGAGAATCTCATAATGCCAGCCAAAATAGTGCATGTTGGCTCTTAGCCTGCAAGATTTTCAAGGGTAAAAATCTAGGGGTTAACAAGACCTTATAAACTTTGCCCAATTTAGGCATGGGAGGGGTGTCATGATGCCTTATTGGGTGTCATAATACCCTATTGGGTAGACCAATCCCCAAGTCAAGGAATGTTTCCCAAGAAGACCCTCTCTAGACCATGTAGTGAGTATAAGGTGGATTGGGGGAAAGTACTCTTGGGCATGGGGTTCTTGACATATCAGGGGCTCATATTGTCTCCTCTATGGGTACCTTTGTGGAGGGTGCGTTCATCCCTTCGTTTGCAATGCAACATTTTTCCAAGCCCTTTATTTTCCTTTCTTTTTTGTTTTTTTATGATCTGAACATTGAGTGCTACGTGCAATGGAAAGAAAAAGAGCACCGCAATGCCACTTGAAGTTAGAACACATTGAGTGCCATGTGCACTAGAAATTAAAGAACACCGCAATGCATTATCCGATCAAGCGAGACACTTTTTATATTTTAAAGGTCCTTTATTTTTAATAGAGAAGCGTTTCATGGCTCTTAGGACCTTAGGGAAAGCATCTAGAAGGATAGCTTATGACTTTTGATTTTATAGTGCTACCTCCAACACCTTTGGGACTTTAGCCCCTTCTTCCCATGAAATGAGGTACAAGCTCTTCTTGGGGCCAATGGACCCAAAAACCCAAAAGAGGAGGAGACAGAGGGGAAGAAGTGTGGAAAGTGGTAAGTATGAGTGGGAATGGTACGCTGACCCTTCAAGGAGAACCCCCAGTAGCAGCCCTTTTCCTGAGGTTGACCAACTTACTAGGATACCATGTCAACCACCAAGGTGAAATAAGGCAAAAGATATAATTTCCAAGCAAAAGTTTCATAATCAGGAAAGGACTCTTTGCAACATGCTCAAATGCTTCAAATATTAAAGTGACACTTACCATGAGACTTGACTTGTTACCTCATGAAGCAAGATCTGTTGTCTTCTGTGGACCAAGCTGGTATGGCGGATGTTGCTATGTTGCTGACAATGAGTGGTGATGCGTGGTGGAGAGGAGGGGATCTATCTGCTCAATGTGGGCTCCGTTGGTCATCTGGCTCTCGGCACTCCATGCCTGCTACCTATGGGCCTCGAGACATCATCTCCCTGTTGACCACCTATTCAATTAGGGGGTCAACTCCATGTACCATGAAGTTATGCACCATCAGGCGCTACCAAATCAGAGACTTACTGGTTCTACAAGGCAGTTTTGGCCTTCAACACATCTTTTTGTAATGGAATTTCCGCTCCCCTGCATGGGATAATAATGTAATGGGTCTGCATGGATCATAGTTAGGTCGGTTACGTTAGCACTTCATCATTCGAGAAATCCCTTTAACTGAGTGTTTTTTTTCCTCAGGTTATTAATTTGGCCTAACCAACCTTATTAATTTCCCTCGAGTTTTTCACTCCCACAAATAATTCTTCCAAAGTGGTGAAAGGCGTTCTAATGGTCTAGCCCTCTGGTAGCTAGTGTCTAGGAATTTTGTAAATGACCATGTAAGACATCTCCTAAAGTTTTGCGGAATTTCGTCGAGTCTAGATATGTTTTTTTAATTTATTAAAAATTGCCTAAGTTGGGTAATTTTAATTAAATTGTGATGAAAAATGTAAAAACTAGGTCCTTGGGCTTTTGATAGTGGTATTTGTGTTCAAAAGAAATGGAATGAGACCCCCTACACCCTTGGACCAAGTTTCAACTCAATTGGACAAGTTTTGCTAGGTGTTTGTCCATGAGGAGTCTTAGTCAGTCCAAAACATCAATTTAATTGCTAGTCTTGACATAGTCAAAACGTCAATTTTTGTAATTTTGAGCTAAATGGTTAGAGAGAAGGTGGGAGAACTTACCCAAACCCATACCTAAGCTATCCTAACCCCTTTCCTAACCTTTTACACCCTCTCACTTGACTTTCACTTTATTTCACTTACTCCCCTAGGGGATTTGCACCCCCCTTGAGGAAGATGTTGTCCCAACTGAAAAATTAAAAGGTGAAACACACCCCTAAGCTATGGTGCGCCCTCCTAATGTCTAACTTGGACTATTGGGTGATCTAAAAGGGTGTTAACCCATCCCCCTCACTCATCTCTCATCCCCCTCACCTCTCCAAAACCCTAAAGGTGCGCTCCCCTTGAGATGATCAATTTTGCTTGGGTGTTGACACTTGGAAAGCATCCAAGAGGGGTAACTTTGCCTTCCCAAGTATAAATAAAGGTCCTCTCTCCCTCATTTCACATCTACTCTCAGTGTATTGTGTTGAAATAATGTAACTGCAAAGTGTATTCTTATTATTATTTGATATATTATTCATTGGATCAATCCCCATTGTGGATTGATCATGTCGGCTATTGTAAAAGGACCAAATCCCCTTAGGCGGATTGGTCATAATGTAATTGTAATAGGCAGAAAGAAAAGTCAGCCCCAGAATATATCAAAGAGGCCCCAAAATATAATAAAGGGGGTTATAACCACCCAGATTAAGAAGTCAGCCCTGCTAGTGAAGAGACACTTCACACGTGCCAGATTAGTATAAATAAGAAGGTTAGTGCCTCACTTAGACACACTCACTTGTTCATTGAGAGACAAGTTTCAGAGCTACAGTTGGAGAGAGNGGACCAAATCCCCTTAGGCGGATTGGTCATAATGTAATTGTAATAGGCAGAAAGAAAAGTCAGCCCCAGAATATATCAAAGAGGCCCCAAAATATAATAAAGGGGGTTATAACCACCCAGATTAAGAAGTCAGCCCTGCTAGTCAAGAGACACTTCACACGTGCCAGATTAGTATAAATAAGAAGGTTAGTGCCTCACTTAGACAC
>SNQJ01S0120280.1:0-10680 GCA_010110895.2 Picea sitchensis | reverse complement strand
TTTATCATATTATCATTATTATTTTTATTTTTAAAATTTTATTTTTTATATTTTTTTATATTATATATGTGACGTCCCCCCGTCCCCCATTTCCCAAAAATCCCTAAAATTTGGGGGTACTTCCACACATCCCCCTTGTGCGTCTCCCCGCACCCCCGTCCCCCCGTCTCTCGGAGTCTTGGTGGAACATTGGTTTATTCCAAAAGTTGGGCGATACTCTGGAAGAGTTATTTACCTAAATTCTAGTTACCATTGATAAGGAAGGGTCGATTTCATTGCTGGGAGCTGAGATAATTATTGAGGGTCGATTCTGAGTAGAAGAAAGAGTTTTTCTGTGTGCTGGTGTCATTTCCTATGGGGTGAATTGAAGCTGGGAGGAGAACAGAGGTCTAAGGCTGATATCTACGAAATATTCTGCATTTGTCTACTGCTGGTCACATTTCTGAGAGCTGATAATAACATTCAAGAGCTGATATTTGTGTTTAAGGGAGCGCTGTACATGGTAGTCACCTACAGCCAATCAATCCCTGGAGTTTTGTACAGAGACAGTTCACACAAAGAATGCATATCAGGTTTACCTTTCCCTATTTGTATTCTTCTGTACACTCATTGTATTGCTGCCATTGAAAGCTTAATATATTTAAATAGAGAAGTTATTGGGTGCTCTTATATTCCGTAGAGGAATTTGTATTTATAGTGTGAGTAGAGCATTAGAATGCAAATGAATGATTCCAATACCTGAACCAGAAACAAAACAAAAAAATTATTTATATATATATACACCAAAGTCTAGCAAGGAACTTTACAGTGGTATCAGAGCAGTGTATCCTCCCAGCCTGAGGGGGTTTGGTGTTCATGAGGAGAGGGAACGGTAGGTATATCACTTACAGAAGTAGAACACAGCAAGGGGCAGAGGACATATTTAACGAAGAAGGAGAAATAAGGGAGAACCAACCAAAGGCAGAACAAGAAGAAGTCATGGGGGATAATAATGAGGACAGAGCTATACAAATCCTAGTAGGCTTAGCTACTGAGCAGCAGCAATTAGGACAGCTATTGGCACAGTTGATTGCCAGTAACCAGACAAATCAGAACCATGGGAGTAACAATGGTGCCGGGGGTTCCAATGTGAACAATGGGAATAATGGTGAGGGCAGCCATCCTGAGATTCCCGCACCTAACCACAATAGGATTCCTGTTCAGGTGGGTGCTAGGACCAATAGCAAGACAATCCCCAAACCCCTTATGCCTCAGCTCTTGGGAAACCAACAGACAGAGAATCAAGGGCAGCAAGTTCCAGGTGAAACTTTTCAAGACTATTTGAGAGAGTATCAAGCTCTAGATGATGAGTTTCAGGCAGCCATGTCGCTACAGTGCTTTTGCACAATCAAGTACATGAATACACCAAGGGATCACAACAGGGAGCAACAGAACAAGGATATCGCAAGGAAGCTGGGAAAGCTATACATTCCTTCCTTCGATGGGTCTAGCAAGAGCACAGCCAGAGCATGGGTACAGAAGCTAGATACATACTTCCATCTCAATACTATGATAGAGGCCGAAGCGATTAAATTTGCTACTCTGCACCTTGATGGAGAAGCCCACGAGTAGTGGTACCATGGGTTGGTCACTTTGGGACATGCTACTATCGCCTCCTATTTGGACTTCACTCAGAAGTTAATGGAGAGGTTTGATAAGAAGGACCAAGCAAGAGGGAACACCTGATGCCTACATCACAGAGTTTCAAAGGCTTGCAGTCACCGTGACCGATATCTCTGAGCCGAGGTTGGTGATGTTATTTATTGAGGGTCTATTTGAACCACTTTGCGGTTGGGTGAAGACTTTCAAACCAGACACATTATAGGATGTTATCGTTAGGACATGGGACATGGAGGGTGCAATCCCAAACACGAACACTTTCTCCAAACCATTCATCCCACAGAAAGGCAAAGATAAGAAACCCCCAATGAAAGAAGAGACAGGTAAGGAGACGTTAGATGAGGCGACTCGGAATGAGTTGAGAAAAAATAATCTTTGCTTCAGCTGCAAAGAACCCTGGGCACCGGACCACAGATGCATGTGCAAGGGAAAGGTTCACTACATAGAGGTGCATTCAGATAATGACGAGGAGGAAGAGGTTGCACCAAAGCAGGGAAATGAGCAAGGGGACTCTACGGAGGAGAAGCCTCAGGAGGAGGCAAAGGAGGTGGTTATCACCATTTTATCAGGCACACCTAGATTCCACACCTTCGGAGTCAGAGGGGTACTACAAGGAAAGGGAATCACAACCCTGATTGATAGTGGGGAAACCCACAATTTCATTGATGCAGCTTGGGTATCCAGGAGACGGATGGCTACTGAGGACTCTGAGGAGTTCAGTGTAGCAGTGGACGATCGGTTTATGTGTCATGTACGGAGAAGATTTCCAAGTTGGTCGTGACATTGGGCAACTATACCTTGACCGATGACTTCTATGTCGTCGATTTGGCAGACTCCAATATAGTTTTGGGAGTCCAGTGGCTTCAAACGTTAGGGGATATCACGTCGAATTATAAAGTGATGACAATGAAATTATTTACACCAGGGGGTAAACAGGATGTGTTGAGAGGCGTGTCAAATAACACCTCTATGGTTGTGTCCAATAAAAGGATGGAGGCCATTTTTAGGCGAGGAGATATAGCATACGCAGTAGAGTGTTTTTATCACAGAACGGGTAGATGCACACGGCCGACACCACCATTATGCATATATTCATGCATTGTTAAGCAAACATGACAAGGTCTTTGGACGTATACCTCCAGCGAGACCACCGGACAGAGGCTTTGTGCACACTATAGAATTGGAGGAGGGAGCCAAACCTGTCATAACCACCCCTTACAGGCACCCCAAGACATTCAAAGATGAAATAGAAAAGGCCAATAAGGATTTGCTTGAGATGGGACATATCAGACCCAGTTCCAGTCCTTTTGCTTCTTCGGTAGTTTTGGTTAAGAACAAGGATGGAACTATGAGGATGTGTATTGACTACAGGGCCCTCAATAAGAAGACGATCAAGAACAAGTACCCTATACTGAGGATCGATGAGCTGCATGGAGCAGTATACTTTTCGAAGATTTTTCTTCGATCCAGTTACCATCAAATTAGGGTCAGAGAGGAAGATATTCACAAGACTGCTTTTAGGTGCCATTATGGGCACTATGAGTTCTCGGTCATGCCATTTGGGTTGACTAATGCACCAGCTACATTTCAATCATGCATGAATCATTTATTCAGAAAGAAGTTGCGGAAGTTTTTATTGGTATTCATTGATGATCTGCTAATATATAGCAGAACGTGGGAGGAACACTTGGGGCACTTAGAGGAGATTTTGAGTATCACGGAGGAGCAGTCACTATATGCCTGTTATCCCCTAGCCTAGGGATAACTAAGGAGATTATGTCTCGAGGCCCACAAGTACTAGACATGGAGTACCGAGAGTCAGATCGACTTGAGCATGGCCCTAGAGGGCCCATCCTTTTCTTCTTCAGTGCCTCCACTTTGTCAGCAGCAACAACATCCATTACATCGGCCTGGTCTTGCAGCAGAAATGGGTCTTGCTCCATGAGGTAATGAGTCTAGGTATCATGGTATGCGTCACTCTGATTCTCAAAACATTTGAATATGTGCATTTAATTCTTTTTGCTTCTAACGTGTGCTTGGACCTTATGCCTTTCCACTTGACCACACTTGGGGGGAATGACAGGATGCCCTAGTAAGCTAGTTCCCATAGGGTTTGAGTTGCCACTGGGGGGATTCATGAAGGTCATTGTCCGTTCCCACCATACTTACCACTTTTCATCCTTTTCCCGCTCATCCATCCCATACACTGGTCCGAGCATTGGGTTGGCCAAACTATCAAAGGGTTGTACCTTACCTTGTGGGAAGAAGGGGCTAAAGGCCCAGAGGGTAAAAGTAGCTAGCAAAAGATAAAAGCCAAAAGAATGAAACCTTGAGATGCTTCGCCCAGGGATCCCCGAGAAAGAAATAAAAGGCTTCTCAGCAAAAAAAACAGAGGGACCCATAAAAAATAATAAATCAAGACCTAGTTGGAGGATGGGGGGTCTCATCACGAGCCAGCCAATTAGGTCCATGGGCATGTAGCGGTATGACACTACCATTCAGCTGGTCACCACACTAGCATAGTGGCTCTTGGTGGCATAGCTAAGAGAAAGGGGGTCTCATCACGAGTCAGCCTTCTCATTTCCGTGAAATGCTTGTGGGTAACATTGTCACCACTGGTCACCACGCCAGGGCAATGTCCCCTAACTAGCCTCTTGAAAGAAAAAGCAATAAGAATAAAAGATAAAAGGCATGAATGGGCTTGGAAACATTTGCATCCATGACAAGGTACAACTCACCCTCTTCAGAGGCACCCACAGGTAAGCCATGCATTTCCCTGTTATCACTGCACCCATTGCCCAGATATCCCTTACCACCTCATCCACTCACATGTCCTGGATTTGACTTCACCTGGGAACATCCCACATCCAATGAGCATTAGCCCAATAGGACGTCCTAGCATACCCTCCAAACTTGGCTTGTAGAATAGCATAATGTCTTTGAGCACTTGTCCGGATAAAGGGGGTTTCATGCACATGTTTTAATAACTTGATGATTAGATGTGATTGACATTGCTATGATCCCTGTGACTTATGAGCCCATGGAGGGCGTACTTGTTGATGTTGCAGGGACACACCCGATGGACAGGTACATATGGGGAAATGATTAGTTCGAACCTCCATAGGGATAAAATCCCACCAAATGGATGTTGAGACCCCAGCCAGGGGCAGAGACAGATCATGGGTTTGCACTAGAGAGAGAGAAGGACGTTCCACCAGGGACATCCTGGCAAGCCTAGACGTAGAGGGGTCTTTCCCTTTTCACCATGATGTAGGCCTTGGAAGGCCCATGACATCACCCATGTTACCCATGACGTCACCTAGAGTTCAAGATACTTTGGAGGCAGTTGTGTGCCAAGTGGCACGTGTGGCAGGATCCTGAGGCCCAAGGAGGCCTAACGTTTTGCTCCAAGAGGCCAACGTTGTCCTAAAAGGGCCTAACGTCACCATAAAAGGGAATGACATCATCTTTATAGCTTGATTTAGGGTTTTATTATGACATTTAATGTAAAAACTGGATATTATGTGTAACTAGCCATGTCGGCCTTTTTTACCTAATTCTGGTCATTGTAACTATATAAATAAGGGGAAAATCAATCTTATTTTTCATCATCTTTCACTCACACTTGTGAGGACTGAAATTTGTGCCCTATCTAGGGTTTCTTGGCTGAAATGTTAGGTGCACTTGTTGAGGAAGGCTAAATTTGGAGTATTTTGGCAAGTTTCTTGGTGGATGTGTTCAACTAGGGATTTTCTTGATGATTCTTGATGTATGTAAGTGATATTTCTGCAATTCTTCTTAATTGAATGGTTATAGTCTTATTTACCTTGTATTTACATTCAAGATTATGAAATTGTTTGATTAAACCTGAGAATGACTAGCACATGTTATTGTCCTAGCTTTAAAAGCCTTCACCTACTAGATCTTGTCAAAAGGCCATTTTTCTTGAAGCATTTGCTAGGGCCTTGCCATTGCAACACCCTAGTCGTACTTGCTTTATCTTAGCCGATTTTGCTTCATCATTGAGTTAAAGAGGGAGGAAACCTAATAAGGCCTAGGGTTACCTACACCTTAGTAGCTAGTTTCCCCTAGGATTTGATAATTGGGGCCTTGGGTTACCAACACTCCAATCTATCACTCTCTCTTGTCTTTGACTCCCTATTATCATTATTTCTCTTCAACATTTGCTGCCACATCATTGACTCCATTTGCCCTAAAGCACTAGTCTAAGTCCTCTTTTGAGTAATTGATCAAAACAACCAACAAAACTTATACTTTGAGCTTCCTACAAACCATTTCTACCACTAGAATAGCCTAACCTACTAACACTATTGTTGTTGTTACTAAAGTGAGCTACGACCATTAATTGCAGCATTAAAAGCTCATAAAAGCAATTGAAAAGGATGATTTATACAGTGTCTTGTTTACTTCTAATAAATGTTAGTATTATGATTTCAATGCTTGATGATTCTTAGTCATTTTGAAGCTATTTCAAGGCATTTAATGCAGTGTTACCGAAAGCCCCCCCCCGCTTCACCCTCAGAACTCCTCTCGGAGCGAGTTCTCTCAGGAAGCGCGCTTCCGGATTTCGGAAGCTCGCTTCGGGGTACAAAAATGCGCTTACTGCCAATCAGGAAGCTTTGCACCCCGAAGCTCGCTCCGAAGCTCGCTTCCTGAACGCTTCGACCAAGCTTCCTGAACGCTTCAGCCAAGCTTCCTGAGAAATTTTTTCAAACAATTTATTTATAATAACTTCTACTTATGGTTTATGTTCAATTCAATTTTCTACTTGTGGTTTATATTCATAATTCATTTCTATTTATGATAAATTATAATTGTTGCAGGTTATATGAAAGTATTAGACAAATTGGTCCCGGACAAGGAGGAGTGTGAAGATACGACAACAATTGAGCTAGTCCATGCTTGGCCAAGGTGCCTTTGGGACCAACCATGCCTTAAGAGATCGAGGGAATTTGAGTTCTCTTGCGTGGTGGAACGTTTATGGTGGTGGCACCCCACAGATCCAATGTTTGGCAACACGGGTTCTTGCACAGGTGGTGAACACTTCTTCTGCAAAGAGGTGTTGGAGCACCTACAGTTTCATCCACAACGTCAAAAGAAACAGGTTGAATGCAGGCCAGGCAGAGAGCTTGGTTTATGTTCATTACAACTTGCAATTGTTGTCCCATTACTGAGAGGAGGCAAAGGAGGATAAAAACTTGAAGCGTTGGGACAACCATCCAAAGGAGGATAATTTGGAGGATGGGGTAATGTTTTAGAACAATTGGAGAATGCTCTTTTTGATGATGATGATCATGCTGAGATGCCACCCCCAACTACTACCCAATCCTTGGTCCCCCTGTTCAAGACTCCAGCAGCAGGGGCTTCATCTTCATCTATACATTCTGCACAGTTTCGTCCTTCTCAGGCTCCTCCACTACCACCACGTGGAGGCACACATGCTAATCGTGTTGGTGGAAGGAGGATGGGATTATTGTTTGATGTTTCTCCTTTTTCATTACTTTACATGCCAGTCTATAGATGATAGATTCATAGCATTTAGCAACTAGACTCTAGAGTCTAGCACAGTTTAAACTTTATTGTTTTGGACCTTTCGATCTTCATAATTCAATGCAGATGGCCTATTTTGTAATCATAACTATTTGGTCATGACTCATGTTATTGCTGACAGTTGCTAGATGACTGATTTCATTCCATAACTTAATGGTCTACTTTCTATTATATGGCTTAAAAATTTGTATTTTGGTTTGTAATTTTGTAATTGCTAGATTCTAGATGGTTGATGCTTGAATGCTTAATCATTGATGTACTACTACTTACTACTATGGATGCCATTTTAATGTTACAATGTACAAATATGCATGTTTTCATACATTTTGCAGCTAATTTGTCTTTCTGCATGTTTTTTTTTAATATAAATGCAATATATATAAAAAATTATATATATATATATATAATAGACGCTTCCAGGACGCTTCACTTTCGAGGATTTTTTGAAAATGACGCTCCAGATGCTTCGCTTCCTAAAAACGCTCCCGCTTCACTTCGCACTCTAGCAACATTGATTTAATGTTGTTGTTATAATTTTATGTTTACTTCATCATTATCAGTCAATTGTTTTATCTGAGAAAGTCTAAGGTTTTGTGAACTACTAACCAGCAAGTGTACTTGCAAATATATATAGTATCTTGTTGCTTTGTCTTGGCAGGTACACTTTGATATATTATCATTTCATTGGTTATAAAACTAGGACTTTCTAATCGGTGGTGACTTGTGAGAGGGGATCTTTTTATTAGCCATTTTGACCTTGCCTTCTCAAAACCCCCAGGTCACCGAGGACGTCTCCCCTGGGCCTACCACCCTAAATAGAAAGAGACATCCTATTGAGGTGACAGTGATAGGATTAGTCTCCAGTTACGCCAATTTTCTCTCCTTTAACCTTTCCTTTGATCAAAGTACAAATTGTGCAATAACATTTTGGCGTCGTTGTCGGGGAACACTGAGTCAATATTCCTCAAACGACACTTTTTTCGATAAACCTTTCCTCCAGAACCTTTATCTTGCAATCTTACCTGGCGACTCCACTGAGGGTGATCCCCTCATCCCTTTGATAGTTGCAAGAAAATTATCTGGCAACTCCACTAAACTTTTCCTAGGTGCCACCTTACTCTCAATTCTGTGATATTTCCAAGTTATGGGATCATGGCGTCCTGGGAACAAGTGTATCTGACTATTAATTTCAAAAGTCTTCAAGGATACCCAACTTGTTTTGATACAAAATGGTCAAGCAACCCTCCAAGATTTAAAGGGGGCCTCCCAATTCCTCACATTGTAGAATTTTTTAAGTATATAAGCGAGATAGAATTGGGAGGGGAGGATGTTCTAATAAAATTATTCATACTCTCTCTACCATCCTTTTTGCAAGATTGGTTTAAGGGTTGTTGCGAAGATAGGGGTATATCATCTCTCGTACACCTCATCAATAGGTTTATTGACTTTGTCAAACCGCATTGCCAAACGTATGAAGATGCCCTTCAAAATCTCATAATAGCCTTAGAGGACGAAGGATTCACCACTGAGATTGTAGAAGATCTCAGGGATGTATATCATGCTTAATACCAAGAACCTTCTGATATGAAAAAAGAGATTTATGAAGGAAATTGTCAACCCCTTGAAGAGGAGCAAGATTTCTCCCATGATTCGATAGAATGCAGTGAAACTAGAGAAGTGAATTATGAGGATGAAGCACTGGTAATCGCTCCTCCATCCGACGAAGCTCTCCAAGATCTTATCTCTCCTGCACAAGATGAAGAGAATGAGGTGAGTCATTTCCCTTTCCAATTTTTTGATGATACCTTATTCTATGATTCAAACAGTGAAGAAGAAATGAAACCCTTGAACAAGCTAGAAGATGTAGAGGCAAGTCTTCCATTTGATGAAGATATCCAAATACTTGAAGCTCTTGCATAGGAAGGATTAAGCAAGGTGATTTATTTCCCTTTCCAAATATTTAATGATTCTTTATCTTATGATTTAGAGAGTGACAAAGTGTTGGATATTTTAACCCCTTCATGTTATGATGAAAATGATGATTTTTTTGTTAATATTGGTGAATTCATACATGTCGGGAAGCGTAAATGGGATGTGATTGGATATGATGGGGATCCCATTTATGACATTGAGGATCATTTCCAAAAGTTGCCTTTACAACTATCATATGACATTACTAAATTTGACGATTGGCAACAAGGTGATGATATGGTTACAAACTTATTTCAGACACCCAAGGATGACCTAGTGTTATATTCTCCTAATGATTTCCGGTCATACCTTGAGGATTTTGATGATTATTCCTCTGATAACTTGGATTTATTCCATGAAGAAGATTATCAACCACTGCTGTGCTCGGATCTTGATAGGAGTAAGGACATCGTTTTCCCAAAGAAGGATCATTGTGACAATGTTCCCCAGCCACCTTCGATTACTTTGTCTTGCTATGTCATTAAAGGTGTAGTTGGGAAGTATGTCTTTTATATTAAGTTTCCTCTGAGGCTAACCCTAGAGTTCAAGGGTAGGTTGAATACCTCAAGAAGAAGTCTATCATCTAAGTCTTTCAGCCTTGCCTTAAGTGTTTGTCAGTCATCTTCTAGGTCTTTGCCAATCCTTTCCCAGGCTTCAGATTGTGAGGACGTCCAAGGTAGTCGGCTTTCAGACCTTTTGAGTCAATCTTTTGAACCTTTGACTTTTCACGATCCCTTCCTGAAGTGGATTGAGCACTTTCCTGAGAGAATGACTTAGCATGATTTTGTCCCTCCCTCCCGCCTCCATGAGCTAGACTTTATGGTTTCCGATGATACAATACATTCTCTAACTCATGTTATTTGTGTGCTTAACTTATCATTGTTTTTGTTTATGATGAAGCACGGAGGCAGGTCTTGAGTGATTTGCATACTTATGCCATTGATAAGCAGTCCAATAGAGCAAGATCTATTGTGAGAATGCTTGGCTTGATGTGTTGATGTGTGTATCATCTTGAGTATCTTCTTTTCCTGCACATTTCAAGCAATTTGTTAGTATAGTGTATATCTTGTATTCATTGTATCTAGCTTAGTCTAAATCTGTATATCTTAGACATTCTTTCTATATATCTTGTATCTAGTCTAGTTTAGCTTTGTATACCTCACGTATTCTTTTGTATCTAATTTTATCTATCTTGTTGTAACATTTGTAAACTGGTAATTCTTTTGTAACGAATCCTCCTTTAACTAATTGACCCCTTGCCCAATCTTAGGCACTAGTCTTAGTTGTCTTAGGAAAAGGCCTGACTATTCATACTTTATTGTTGCATCTTGCATTATTGCTTGACATCATAGACTAGATTCCCCCTGACCATTTAACCAATTAAAACCAACTCCTAGAACGTAAATATTAATCTCATCTAGTAACTAGGGTCTACCCCCCTTGGCTTCCCTAGGAGTTAGCCTAGACGGAAGAGGTTCA
>SNQJ01S0120279.1:52974-64575 GCA_010110895.2 Picea sitchensis | reverse complement strand
TTAATCTTTTTTATTATCTATTTTATTTTTTATTTTATTTTTATTTTTTATTTATTATAGTTCTTTTATTTTTCTTAGTTTTTTTTAGTTTTTAATTTATCAAAAAAAAATGAATTACATTTTTTTGATAAATATTAAAAAATAGTGTTATTTAACTACAAATTGTTTCCATGTATTGAAGTAATGGTAAACAATGTGTTAAGAATGGTATTTTCCACTATATTTTAAAAGTATTGAACAATAAATGAATTAAGGAGACACAATTATATGAAAAATCCTAACTTCAAAAAATAAATGGTAAAAAATATTTGTAAGATTGAAAGAAGCATGGAAAAATGACTAAAAACACCCTTGAATAAAAAAAAAATTGGAAAAAATGAAAATAGATGAAAAATAAGCATTTAAAAAAAATGTGGAAACATTGTGGATCAAAAAATTTTAAATATCGAAAAACCACCTAAAAAGGGAGAGGGGGTGCTACCGGTAGCACCATTTTTAAAAAAGGGGTAAAAGATTGGACCCCCCCAAAAAATGAGAACTCTGTAGAGTTCTCGTTAAGTTGGTAACTATGTTATGTGGGGTTTATAAAAGATGAGAAGGTGAAAGTACATAGGTTTTTGAGTGAACTACCATCCTTTTATAAATAGAATATTCAATATGATGAACCTAGGAATTTGACTGAGACCATCGGGAAATCTAAGTACCTATATGAGAAAGGAAAGGGCAGAGAATCCATGTAGAAATATTGGAAGGATAAGAAGAAGGAGAAATATGGTCAGAGGAGGAAGGGATTCAAACCACCTTTCAATAGAAATATCCCTAATAAAAATCATCAAGACTAGTATGCTAAGGAGGAATCCAAGAGAGAAGACTCTTGGGGAAAAAGGGGAAGTCCACCAATCCAATGTTGGGGATGCAAAGAAGATCACATGTACAATGATTTCCCTCACATAAAGGACAAAGTAAAGACCGTGCACAACATCCAAGAGGATACAACAGTAGAATACACGGGAAGAATTTATGCAGCTATAGATGATCGAAAAACAGAGTAACAATCCAATATGATCGAGGTGGAAGGTAAGATCATTAATCATCTTGTTGTCATCTTAATTGATTCAGAAGAAAGTATTTGTTACATTGATCCTAAAATAGTGGATAGATTACATTTGGAGAAAAGTAAGCTTGAAAAATCAAGTTTGGTTCAGCTAGCCACTGGAACCAAAAGGAGAATCCATGATATGGTCAGAGGTTGTTCCATAAGTCTTAATTGTGTGAATACTAATGTTGATCTAAATATTATACCATTGGAGTCTTACGATATTCTAATTGGAATGGATTGGTTGGACAAGCATTATGTTGTCCTAGATTTTCATAACAAGACATTTACATGTCTTGATGAAGAAGGAAAACATAGCACTTTGAAAGGAGTTCCAAGACCCATCTCTATAAGGAAGATTTCATTCTTACAGTCGAAGAGATGTTTCAGAAAAGGATGTCAATTGTATGCAACCCATGTGGAGGAGCCAAAAAAGACAAAGGGGCCAAGCCTTGAAGAATTCTTGGTAGTACAAGAGTTTGAATATGTATTTCAATAAATACCAGGTTTGCCACCTAAGAGGGAGATATATTTCTATATTGATTTAGTGCTAGGGGTGGCCCTGGTGTAAAAAACACCTTACAAAATGAGTACACTAGAATTAAAAGAGTTACAAATGTAGCTAGAAGAATTGTTGAAGAAAGGGTACATGCGTCCAAGTGTTTCACCTTGGGGAGCGCCAACACTCTTTGTCAAAAACAAGGATGGAACTTTGAGACTGTGTATCAACTTTTGATAGATGAATAAATCCACCATGAAGAACAAGTACCCTTTACCCAAAATTGATGACCTCTTTGATCAACTAAGAGGGAAAAAATATTTTCAAAGATAGACTTAAGATCAGGATACCATCAGGTAAGAATCAAGGAAGAAGACATCATTAAGGAAACCTTTAGAACCAGGTATGGACATTATGAATTTGTAGTGGTTCCATTTGGACAATCCAATGTACCAAATGTCTTTAGGTGCTTAATAAATGTCATATTCAGAAATTATTTGGATAAATTTGTCATAGTATTCCTAGATGACAAACCTTTTTTATTCTAAGTCAGAAGAAAGAATGAACATCGTCTAAGATTGGTATTGCAAGTACAACAGGAACATCAGTTGTATGCCAAAATTAGTAAGTGTTATTTCTACCAAGAATAGATCCATTACTTGGGACACATTATTTCAGAACAAGGTACAACAGTGGATCCAGAGAAGATTGAATCCATTAGAGGATGGACAACACCTAGGAATGTTTTAGAAGTTATATCTTTCATGGGATTAGTTGATTACTAAATAAGATTTATAACAGGGTTCTCTAAGATTTCTCATCCCATCACTTCTTTACAAAAGAAGGGAATTAAATTTGAATGGATATTTCAGTGTGAAGAGAAGTTTAATTTTCTGAAGGAATTACTTACTAGTGCACCTATTTTAAAGATTGTCGACCCAAAATAAAGTTTTGTGGTATGTACAGATGCATGCAAGGAAGGACTTGGTGGAGTCCTCACTCAAAATGGACATGTCATTGGTTATGAGTCCAAAAATATTAAAGAACATGAGAGTAACTATGCCACACATGACTTGGAACTTGCTTCCATTGTTCACGCATTGAATATGTGGAGGCATTATCTCATAGGGAAGAGATTTGAATTAAGAACAAACCACTGTGGTATGAAATATCTTTTTGAACATTTAACTTTGAATGCCAGTCAAATGAGATGGCTAGAAGTTTTAACTGAACATGATTTTGATATAAAACATATCAAAGGAAAAGAAAATAAAGTTTTTGATGCACTTAGTAGAAAAACACATCTAATGCATGCTACAACTGTTAGTATGCATCAGTCATATTTAAAGAGCATAATTTTAGATGTTGTTGTCACAGATCGGCATTAACTATGGGTAAATCAAATCTTACAGAAGGAAAATATACAACAAAAAATTGAATAATATGTGATGAAGGAAGACAAATTACTTATGCATAAAAATAGAATTTATGTTCCTAGTTCCGGAGAACTTAGGAATTTGGTATTAAAACAAATGCATAATGTTCCATATGTCAGACATCCCGGTTACCAGAAAACAATTATAACAGTAAGAATCCAAATCTTTTGGTCATGAATGAAGAAATATGTTGATGATTAGATTGTTAGATTTATGGAATGTCAGAGAGTGAAGGTTGAACATAGGCACCGAGCGGGTTTGCTACAACCCTTACCAATTCCAGAGAAGAAATGGGAAGTGGTAACCATTGATTGTATAACCACATTTGTAAGGAAAACAAGAAAACATGTTTCAATCATGGTAGTGGTTGATAATTTGACAAAGGATTCCCCTTTTGTTACTATAAAAATGACTCATACAACAACTAATATTGTAGAAATTTACATGAGGGAGATTGCTAGGTTGCATGGGATACCTAAGACAATTTTCTCAGACAGAGACACAAAGTTTACTTCAAATTTTTGGAGGGTATTGTTTAAAGGATTTGGTACAAATATGAACTTTACCACAACATACCATCTACAGTCAGATGGGTAGACAAAGATAGTCAACCAAGTAATTGAAGACATGTTGAGAATGTATGTGATGGATAAACCATATAAGTGGGAATATTACTTGCACTTGGTTGAGTTTTCCTATAATAATGAGCATCAAGATTCATTGAAAATGAGCCCATTTGAAGCATTGTATGGTACTAAATGAAATACTCCATTGAGTTGGGACAACCCATCAGATAGAGTGGTACTTGGGCCAGAATTGCTCGATGATATGGAAGACCAAATGGTTAGAATTAAACAGAACTTAAAGGCAGCCCAAGATAGATACAAAATTTATGTAGATAAGAACAAAACAACTAGAGAATTTAAAGCGAGGGAGCATGTGCTTTTAAAAGTGAATCCCAAGAAGAGCTCTTTGAAGTTGGTTAGTTGTACAAAGCTAGTAGCCAAATTCTGTGGTCCATTTGAGATATTGGACAGAATAGGGCCAGTTTTATACATGCTTGCATTTCCTACTTATATGAATGTGCATAATGTATTTTATGTCTCTTTGCTAAAAAAAATATGTACATGATCCTAACCATTTTATTGATTGGCATTTGATTCAGGTAGAGGCAAAGGGAGAATTCCAGGTCCAACCAATGTGAATATTGGACAGAAAAGTCAAAATTATCCAGAATAGCGTTATAGAGCTGGTAAAAGTCCAGTGGACCTACTATGGTCTTGAAGATGCTACTTGGGAGCATGAATATGCCATGCGGGTGGAGTACCCACAAATATTTGAATAAATTTTGAGATTTTGATCTTTGTTTTGTATATGCACTGAGGATAGTGCCAAAATAAGGGGTAGGGGATGTAACACTCGGGTTTTGATCCATGTATTAAATAATGTATTTTGTAAATCCATGAAAGGCCAGAGTGGCCAAACAATTGAAAGAGGCCAGTGTGCCTAGGAAATGTAATGTTTTGATCATTATTATTAATAAATACATCATTGGTTGCTAGATAGACAAGGAGAAGGGTTATAGGGGGATATGATTCCACAAGAGAGGGGGATTGAGGGGCTAAGTATTTGTTTTATACTTTATTTACCCATTTTGTTTTAATGGAGAATAACAGTTACATGAGCTTCTTAGGGGGAAGGCCAAGTGGTTCCTTAATTCCAAGAATTACATAAACTCGTCCTTGTTCTATTTGGGGGGTTCTCATTCTTGTTCTTATGGTTGCTTCTTCTTCACTCATTCACTCACTCACTCAATTACTCATAGTTCACACCTTTCATTCTATTCTCACTCCATTCATTCCTTCACCCACTCATCTTTCCTAATTTGTGTCTTGGCTTGGGAAAGGAAAGCGAATTGTTGGATAGGAGCTATGGATTTGTTGGATGTAGATATTGTTGGTGTATTCCAACAATGAATCAAGGCCTACATGTCTAAGATTCTTTGGCCTATGTTCAGGTTTTCTCATAGTTGTGAGTCCTAAGAGTTCCAACATGGATATTTTGTACCAGTTGCACTAGATCCATAGAAGGAGATGGACATCTTGATGGATTGTGTGGAAAAGAAAGGGGCCCATTCTCTTGGGTTGTGCAAGATGGGTATAAGAGAGTTGGTGTACTTTGGATTGTTGTGGGTGTTGAGAAGCCTATGAAAGCTTGAGTACTAATTGTTTTTGGAAGCTGAGTGACACTCTGGAACCGTCCTTGTGGATTCATAGCCCTGGATCGGGGGTGACACTGTTGTTGAGACTTGGAACACCAGTGTCTATGCTTGGGTGGAACTTCCTTGATCTGCAGCTAGTTGGTGATTCATTTCATCAAAGACAAGTTCTCTATGTTATGGTTTTATTTAATTGTGTAATTATTTCACTATGTATTTATTTATCTATGAATTTCATATCCATAGTATGCATACTTTATGGTTATTGTTGTGTGCGACATATGGTTCATATTAATTATGTTGTAGCATTAACCTTGATTTATGCATGTGACTAATGCATTCATATTTATTAATTACAAGTTAGGTCAAAAGTCAAAAGAAGTCCAAAAGTGGGCTTGAGGTGATGTATCTCGTCATGTGGGTGGCTTGGTATGTTACAAGACTCATGGGATCTTTCCTTCCACTCCATCATACTTCCTGTCTACCTACACATCCAAGAAAACAAAGACAAAGAATCCCTATTAGAGGAGAAACCCACAAATATTACATACGTCCCATCGATCCCTTATGGATCGTCACATGATGTCATATGGAAATCATGTGATGATATTGTTGATGCCTTAGAATGCTAAGTTTTCCCTCGTTCGTAAAAAAATCAGGCCCTTGGACCACAAATTTCCTCAACAAATCTAATGAAAAAGACAAGAAAAATGATATTGGGGGTTTCAAATTTTACCTGGATCAAATGGAATGTTGAATCGTTGAGAAGATCTCCCACAATGATCTATGGACACCTACACTTGGAGGATGGTTTTCTCCAAAAATATCTCCACTCATTGTTATCACTGAAAAATTGCTCATAGCAATATAGACAATGGATTAAGAAACATACAACATAGACACAACATACTTACTATTAGAAAAATAGGATTGTGAAGAATTAAAATAAAACAAATGTGGAAATAAAACACATAAGATACACAATAAAATAGAGACATAGATATACGTGGTTCACCCAATGTGGGATACATCCACCAGAGAAATTTCCAGGTCCTTTTTTATTATCCAGCAAAATGAAGGGATGCAACCTACAATACACATGTTGTGACTTCCTCTTCTTTCTCTCATATTATCCTCTCCCAAAATACAATATTCTCAATAATACACAAACACAATACAATTCCCTCATAAAATAGGGTTTCCCTCTAGGCCAAAAAACCCTAACATAACTTCTACCATTATATTTGTGACCTTAGAACGAATGGTCCAGATTGCCTATGAAATTGCAATATTTTACAAGATAAATTTTCCCAATATTTCACTTCGCGGGTGTTGCCTTCGAATCCCTCGACCCCCCTAGACCCCCTTGGTGAAATTTGTGTGGGGGAAATCCCCCCCACACCCCCCAATTAGGGAATGGGGTTCAAGCACAACTGAAACAAACCTCTAAATCAGGAAGATAATCAAGCTCCACAACCAACAATCTCCCACTTGGCGACTGATCACAACAACTCCACTTTTGTTGTACCTGTTGAGATATACTCCACCTTGGACCTGGAAAATTTCTCATCTTCACCTTCATTCTTAAAGGCCAACAGAAACTGAGTAGGAAATTAGTTTCTCCCTGGTTACTCCCTTTGTTAACATGTCTACAGGATTCTATCTAGTATTTATCTTTTCCAACTTCAAATGTCCATCTTCCAAGATGGATTGTATGAAATGGTACCTGATTTGTATATGCTTATTATTTTAATAGAAGGTTGAGTTATTTGGAAGATGAATGGCGCTCTCACTGTCACAGTACAACTTGCTATTCTCCTGCTTCTTTCCCAATTCCTCCATAAACCTATGTAACTAAATCATTTATTTACTATCCTCTGTAGCAACAACATACTTTGTTTTTGTTGTAGAAAGTGAAACAACCTTTTTCATTTTCAAAATCCAACTTACTGTGATTCCACCTATAATAAAAAAATAACCAGTGGTGCTCCTCTCGCTATATTTATCACTTGAAATATGTGAATCAACATATCCCTATAGAAAAATGTTTGAACCTCCAAAACATAATGCATGAGTAGCAGTACCTCTGAAATACATGAGAATCCACTTTACTACCTCCCAACGTTATTTACCTGGATTGTTCATATACTTTCTCACAACTCCCACTGCATGTGCAATATATTCTCTTGTGAAAACCATCGCATACATCAAGTTGACAATTGTTGATGAATAAGGGACCTTGGACATGTAGTATATCTCCTCATGTATCTTGGGACACATTTCCTTGGTTAATTTGAAATGGATGGCCAAATGTGTACTAATTGGTTTTGTATTATGCATTATAAACCTCTCTAACACCTTCTCTATGTACTCACCATGAGACAATGTCAATTTGCGATTTTTCTTGTCTCTTGTTATTCTCATACCAAGGAATTTCTTTACTGCACCCAAATCCTTCATAAAAAATGAACTAGATAATTTCTTCTTGAGCACATTTATATATTGCATGTTATACCTTGCAACAAACATGTCATCTATATACAACAACAAGATAATATATATTCCATTTTCTAGCCTTTTAAAATAAACACAATGATCAGAATGACATATACTATAACCTTGTTATGTCATAAACCTATCAAACTTAAAATACCACTTCCTTGGAGCTTGATTTAGGCCATACAAACTCTTCTTCAACCTGCATACCAAATTCTCCTTTCCTTTGACCTCATGCCTCTGTGGTTGCTACATATAAATCTGTTCCTCCAAATCCCCATGGAGAAAAGTTGTTTTTACATCTAATTGCTCAAGATGAAAATATTCTACTACCACAAGACTTAAAATAGTCCTAGTTGAATTCATCTTAACAACAAGAGAAAATATTTCATCAAAATATATACCTTTATTTTGTGCAACCCCCTTTACAACAAGTCTAGCCTTGTACTGCTTTTTTTTTCTTCATCTTCTTCCTTCAACTTGTAAACCCATTTATTGTACAATGATATTTTTCCTGTAGGAAACTGAACCAAGTCTCAATTCTAGTTGTTTACCAAGGTATCCATTTCCTCGTTCATGCCTTTCTCCCACTTCTTTCAGTGTCTACCTACATTTGCTCTTCATAACATTCTGGTTCACCAGAATCAATCAACAATAAATAATACAATGAAGGAGAGTATCTTTCAGGGGGTATGCTTAACCCGATAGATATTCTAACAACACTTGTAGGAGTTTGAGGTACCTTATGCTCATGTTGTTTTACATTTTAATTTTATGGTACCTTTGGAATTTTGTTTTCAGTGATCTCATCAAACATTGAATATTTTTTTTTTTCCTTCTTATTTCCCTGCAACTGATCTTTGTACATGACCTTCTCATTAAATATGACATCTCCACTCCTAATGATTTTATGATTTCCATAATACCATAAGCGATAACCAAAATCATTAACACTATATCCAATAAAGGTACACTTCTTGGATTTTGCCTCAAGATTTGCTCTATTTTCTTTATCAATATGGACAAATTCTTCACAACCAAAAGTATTCAAAAAAAAATAGTTTACCTTTTCACCTGTCTATGCCTCCTCTAGAATGCCACCATCCAAAGAAATTGAAGGTCCTCCTTTTATTAAGTAAACAATGGTATCTAGGAATATGCCCAAAACTGTAACGATAACCCTGCATACAATATCGTACTCCTTGCACGCTCAATGATTGTCATGTTCATCCTTTCTGACACACCATTTTCTTATGGTGTTCCTAGAACTATTTTCTCTCTACGAATTCCATGGTATGAGTAGTAATGATCAAAATAGTTATTTCAATATTCACCTCCATTGTCTGATCTAAGAGACTTCAACCTTTTTCATGTCTCATTCTCAACCAAATCTTTCCATTTCTTAAAAGTGTCAAAACATCATATTTTTGTCGAATGCAATAAACCCATGTTTTTCTATTTGCATCATCAATAAAATTAACATAATAACGAGAGACACCAAGAGATGATACCTAAGTTGGTCCCCATAAATATGTATGCACAAGCTCTAATCTTCATGTTAGGCTCACATTTTGATTGTTTTGTTGCAATGGTTGAATAAGTTTTGCACCAACATTATATATGCTACTGACCATTTTGAAGGAGTTTTCAAAGTATTTTGTATCAATTCATCATGGATTTATATCAGGTATGTGTAATCAATGTTTTACAATGATTTTGACCTAAATTCAGTTCAATTTGATGTTTATAAGGATCTAATGCATGATCTATGTGTAACAGGGTGAATTCGCAGTCTGATCCTCCATATGGTACCTCATCCAACACTTCATCCAACACCCCATTCGGTACGTGATCCAACACTCCATCTGGCATGCGATCCAACACTCAGAGCGCAAAGGAGTTGGCGGTTGGTACATTGGCATCTTGTGATGGGCGAATTGGTGACCTAGGTTTTGTGCCCCCTCATGACCTCCAATCACAGAGCTCATGACATCTCATATTGGGCATTTATGTTGATCGTTGAGTGGATCATAGATTTTCTAGAAGCCAAATATGTTAGAGCACATTTAATGGATTTGCCATTTTTAGAGGAGGTCTACCCTTCCAATGGTCGACCTCTCGAACTTTGATTCACCTATAAATAACACTAGCAGTGGCAAGACCACAGAAACAATTTTAAGAAGAATTTTCATTGTGTAATTCAGAAATATTTTGCAAACTTGTGTTCCAAGACTGTGTTTTAATTAATGACATAATCGTGTTGATTTCAGCCCATGTTTTGTTGTTGAAGAGTAGCCACGACCTGCTGGGGGGGGTACCAATGGTCTGGGTGACTGTATAGATATATATATCATGTATTTCATTTTCTTAGTTAGAAATTACTTCATTTCTTTGTTGTATGTATCTTTTGGTTTTAATTTTTGTGCATGCCGATTGTAATTTAATTGTCTAATTCATCTTTTGCATATTTCTTATAGGAGTCGGTTATTTGTCATGCTATGTTTCTTATTTCTTAGCAATTTTATTGCAGACTACTAAATTGGATGATGTATTGAAGTTTTAAATTGGTTTCTGCAAATTAAAACAAAGTATTATTTGAACAGAGGATTAGTGTAGACAGAGTTTTAATTTAGGATCGTTTGGAAGCTTCAATGGATTAATAGTTGCGAGTTTTATTAGTTGTAATCAAGCTAGATTTAATTCTCATTTTAGTTATGTTTTCATAGATTTATTTGGTTCATTAATCTTGTTTTAGTATGCTAGGATAGAAATATATTTTGGGGTTATGTTTCTAAAATCATTCTAGTTTGAAATATGAGTTTTAATGATACGATTAGTCCAGATTAATTTATAAGATCTTAGTTATAGATTTGAATTGCAACTTTAATTAGAAGGTTGGATTTGAATTAAGATTTTTAGTCATAAGTTTGTACGTTTGTAAATTTTCTTGAGTTAGCATAAGAGTGTTCTTGAATTAGTATAAGAGTGTTTTTCTAATCATTGATGATTGATGCATGAAATTTAGAGATCACATGGATACTTAGTGTTTCTTCTCTGATGAAAAAGATTTCATTAGATTGTTTGTTTCACATTTCCATTTCTTTGTATAAGTCAACATTGAATTAATCCCTCTTGAGCTATCACTAATAGTCATATTCCATCGAGATGTTATTCGACATCGAAGACGTAATCATCATCTTTGAATTCTCTTTTCTTGTTATTGAAAATTAAGAACAATTTTGATTAATTAGAATTTGAATACAATCATGATTCTTTTGAGTAAGTAGGTTAAGATTTATCCTTTGCAAGATAGAAATGATTATGAGTTTTGTTTTAAGAATAGAGTTTACTTGTTGAAATAGTCTTTATAGGTTAGTTGTTTCTTTTCTTATTTTCTTAAAGATAAAAGATCAAAAGTAATTTACTTGTTGTTTCTCATTAGATTGAATAGATTAACTTGTTCAAAGTAGGTTATGATTTGCTTCTTTAGAAATAATCCATCGATCCATTGTGAAATCTACTTAGGGTAAATAGTTCAAGCTCATTAATAATATTTGCTAATTGATAAAAATAAAAGAAGTCAATTCTTAAGTAGATTGATCCTTAGATAGACCATCCCCTTAGTTAGACAATACTTCCATTAGATTTTCTACCATGGCTCATACAGTGACACAACTCTAAGATTACTTACCCTGGGTTGAAAATTTAATTGAGGGATTTAGTGCATATAGAATACCCATCACTTTCACTCTTCTTTTCTTTTCAGACTCTCTTTTGTTTTCCCTAAACACAATTCTCACAGAAATTCAAATCATTTTTTTTAAGATTTGGAAAAAAAAATTGTGAAGTATTTGCA
>SNQJ01S0120279.1:27217-52964 GCA_010110895.2 Picea sitchensis | reverse complement strand
AGATATACATGGTTCACCTAGTGTGGGCTACAACCACCAGAGAAATTGCTAGGTCCTTCCTTTTTATTATCCAACAAAATGAAGGGATACAACCTATAACACACCCACTGTAACTTACTCTTCTTTCTCTCATAGTATCCTCTCTTAGAATACAACATTCCCAATAATACATAGTCACAATACAAAGAAGATCTCCCATAATGAGCTCTAGACACCTACACTTGGAGATGGGTTTTTCCAAAAATATCTCCACTCATTGATATCACTAAAAAATTGCTCATAGAAATACATACAATGGATAAAGAAATAGACAACACATACACAACATACTTTTAAATGTGTTGAACCTGCATAGAATAGATCTAGCTGGGAATTGACATGCGCAATTGCAGATAAAATAGAAAAAAAGAGAAGCAGGAGAGAAAGAATGGAAGAATTTTCATTAACTAAATGAATGAATGATAATTTACACATGATATACTCTGTATAAATCAACCAATGTGAATTGGAGGAGAAACCAATGTGCCATCATGGTGTTATGGAGTGATATGGACACACACTAGTAGTTATGGGAGTAAACTGCCACCTAGTCTAGTCTCTCAGGTAGTTACGGGAGTCAAATACCACCTAGTTGAGTTAACTAGTCTATTAGTCTTCGGTTAACTGACTAAAATAGAGTGAAGTGAGGAGGAGATCAAGGAATCATGATTAATGCACTATTTTGGTGATGATCCCAAGGATAATGCACATTAGTTGGTGATGATCCCAATGTTGCATGGTGATAATACCAATGTGGCATATAGACTCCACTCAACTGATCAAACTGAAGTGTGAACTAAAGAGAATATTCACCCTAGATGAACATTATTCCTAAAATATAGGATACTGAATAATAACTAATAAATATAGGGAAAACCTTAGGAAAAAGAAATACTATGTGCATTTGAAGTACTCCAACACCCCCTCTGAACATCACTATGGTGAAAATAAAGAACGGGTCCTAGAAATAAGGCCATGTTAGGTACCTAAATACAAAATATACATTGAAATAAATAAGGAAAGAGGGAAAAAACTCATGGGAAAAATGCCCCCTCAAGGTACAATGTATGTAAAAATAAGAATTGATAGTTGCTAGGAAACTGTGTCCTTCAATCCAAGATGACTTTGTAGAGAATGGAAATTATACTCAGTGAAGGTCTTGGTGAAGATGTCTGCAGTCTATTCTGTTGAAGGAAAGTCAATGATCCCCTCGTGTGCTAAGTCCTGGATATAGTGCATGTGGATCTCGATGTGCTTCGTCTACTTCCTCTGAACTGGATCTCTGCAGAACTTTGGAGTTCTCTAGTTGTCACACCAAATGATGATCATATGATGAAATCGAATTCCCAACTCAGTGAAAAAATGTTGTAGCCACATAGCCTGAATGGTTATGCTAGATACCCCTCTATACTCTACCTCTGCTAAAGATAGAGAAATATCATCCTTCTTCTTACTCGACCAATAGATAGGCCTAGTCAAAATTAGTGAAACCGATGAGGTCCAATGTAGAGTCTTTTTCATAATGAATCTCAAAGGTGATGGTTCCCTGTACATATCGAAGGATACGCTTTGAATCCCTCCATTGTGTCTTATGTGACTCCTTCATGAACCTGAAGACTTCTCCCAAAACATAGGAGAGGTCTAGTCTGGAGTGTGTGAGATACAACAAGCTCCCCACTAGCTGTATATACAATGTGTTGTCAACTAGTGGAGTGTCCCCACCATCCTCAAGTCTGACTCCTGATAGGAAAGGATTTGAGGCAGACTTGTAGTCTTTCATGTGAAATCTCTCAAGGAGATCTCATGCATACTTGGCTTGAGATAATTTGATTCATGATGCATCTTGACTGATCTCAAGTCCAAGGAATAAATGTAGTGGACCCATGTTCATCATCAAGAACATGTCACGTAGAATCCTCTTGACTACAACAATCATTGAAGTCGAGCAACCGATGATCAACAAATCATCAACATACAGAATTAGGAGTAGAAGTGAATCATCCATCCTAAGCATGCAAACATTCTAGTCTAATTTACAATGTACAAAGTTCTATGACATGAAGTAGGAGTCCATATTGGCATGCCATGCCCTCGAAGCCTGCTTGAAGCCATAAGGAGATTTCTTCAGTCAATAGACCAAATATGAATCTTGCATAAATCCTTTGGGTTTCTCCATCTAGATCTCCTCAAAGAGACCACCGTGAAGAAATTCAGTCTTCACATCCATATGATGGACTTCCCATCCCTTGGTTTCCGTAATGGAAAAGGCCAAATGTATGGAATCCATCTTCTCTACTGGAGAGAAGGTGTCATCATAATCAATGCTATGCACCTGCTGAAATCATTTGGAAACTAGCTTGGCTTTGTATCTGCTAATATGTACATCCATTTATCTCTTGGTCNAGGGCCCATGAGGTCACTATGGATCATATATAAAGGAGAGTAAGCCTTTTGAGTCTTTCCTTTGTCGAATTTATCTTGAGGGTGTTTTCCAAGAACACATCCCTCACAAATTCCTTTGGAGAAGTGGATGTCAGGTAGACCATCAACAATTCCCTACTTTCTAAGTTGTTGCATATATATGAAATTTAAATGCCTGAATATTTTGTGCCATATCCTACTTCTTTCATCAGCATGGGTAAGCAGTAATGCAGAATTTGGTTCAATAAATTCAGAAAATGTGTAAGGTCTAGATTGATAATTTACCTCACCGGTATAAACCATGGAATTAGTTTGCATGTCATAGATATCCATTGCATCAGGTGTGAATATGACTCTCTTTTCAGTGCTATAATTTTTCATCTGATACATGGAGAGAAGATTGATGGAAAGTTTGGGAATGTGAAACACATTCTCAAAGATTTCGTTTGTGAGTTCAATTCTTCCTTTGCCGGTGAGAATGGTGAGAACTATTTGTTTCTCCTCCTTATATTTATCAACCCTGCAAAACTTGAGTTGCGACAACAAATCCTTATACATGGTAAAGAAAACTTGGATATTGTCGAATATTTTTGGATCCAATGTGAGAAATTCCACCTCGAGGATGTGTCCCCTCATCTCATCCTGTTTTCCAAATATCCCTTCCATGGTGGTCCAGGATTCATTGGGGGTTTTACAGGAGGATATGTGAAAGGGGAGTTCAAGAGAAATGAGACTGCAAATTGTTTTGAATGCTTCATCCATTTGATTTAGATACTTGTATTTTTCTATGGTTGATGTTGGTTCTGTCTCTGTGTTCATGGTTAACCTATAAAATCCTCTTCTTCGAATATGCATTATCATATTCTCCTTCCATGCAAAGATGTTATAAGATGTAAGAATGAATTCTTTTGGAAATTCCATTTTTCCTCTTTCTTCAATCTTCAGTACCTGAAAAAATAATTTGGTGTGTCTTTTCCCTAGAAGTTTGTCGGCTATGATACCATGTAAATGTGTTGAACCTGCATAGAATATATCTAAATGGGAATATACATACATAGTTGCAGAGAAAATAGAAGAAAAGAGAAGAAGGAGAGAAAGAATGGAAGAATTCTCATTAACCAAATGAATGAATGATAATTTACACATGATATACTTTGTGTAACTCAACCAATGTGCACTGGAGGAGAATCCAATGTGCCATAGTGGTGTTCTAGAGTGATATGGACACACACTAGTAGTTACAAGAGTAAAATTCCACCTAGTCTAGTCTCTTGGACAGTTATGGGAGTGAACTGCCACCTAGCTGAGTTAACTAGTCTATCAGTATTCAGTTAACTGACTGAAATAGATTGAAGTGAGGAGGATATAAAGGAATCATGAGTAATGTGTTAGTTTGTTGATTATCCCAGGGAAAATGTGCATTAGTTGGTGATGATCCCAATTTTGTATGGTTATAATACCAATGTGGCATCTAGACTCCACTCAACTGATCAAATTGAAGTGTGAATTGAAGACAATGTTCTCCATAGAGGAATATTCTTCCTAAAATATAGGATACTGAATAATGACTAATAAAAATAGGGAAAACATTAGGAAAATGAAATCCTAGGTGTGTGTGAAGTACTCCAACAATACTTACAACATTTACAGAACCCATTTTAGCAAGATGATCAAAACTATATAAAATTCTGATGAATTTGTACACGCCCCGTGTGTGATCCAGATTATTTTTGGAACGAAAGAAGATATATTACAATGAAATACACATAAATTTTTTCAGAAATAGAGAAATACGATAATACATGATTTCTATTAATGAAAGAAATGTAAAGAGAATGTAAAAATGCAGAGTGAAAGACCCGTTAGAATGGTGGCATATTTATCTTTGAGAAGAGATGTGATGGATATGTTCATTTGCTAGAAGATGATTATAATGAGGCTATGAAGGCCTTTTTATAATAAACATGAATGAAAAAACCATATACATCCCAAAACCTAACCCTAGGAGATGAAGTGCCAAAATTCATGTGGGCCCCATTGGGGTAAGTTAGTACATTAAATTTTTGGGGTCGTAACTCTTGCATACGATCTTCGTTTTAGGTATGTGATAGCCCGTTGGAAAGGTATTTTTTAAAACTATGCAGTATGTCATCAAGCTCTGACCTCGTTTATAGTTTGACTCTGGAAAGCCAAGAAAATAGTGTTTAGAGCCCCAAAACATCCCTAGATGTACAAAAGGATATACGGACATGAAAACTTCCAACATAAGCCAGTTGGAATAAGTGTGTGGCCACCAATATCCACCTGGATTTTGTGTAGGATTTCAGGACAACCCCGTAAGTGCATAACCCAAAATTACAAAGAATTTTCCCCATTATAGAGAAATGTGTTGAACTAAAACTGTCAATATGAGCTAGTTGGAATTTGAAACATGTGGGTGGCCACCAATATCCACCTAGATCATCCTCCTCCCCTTAGGAATAAATGGTCTCCATTGCATTGAGTGACTGGGGAAGAGGGTAAATATTTTTCTAAATCTGAATCTTAGTGAGTTGTGTGCCTTGTTGGAGAAGTTGCACTGCTTGGTCTATGGAAGGCTTCCATAAACCTATTGCTGGCAGGGTTGAATTTGTTCCACCAACCTGTTGTCAATGGGCTTTCCGGGGCATTGTGTAGGAACAATTTTAGGTGAAGGAATAATATCTACTTTCTCTGATGAAATCTTCTTATGTTGGATAGAAGGTGTTGAGGCTGTAGTGGTTGTAGTGGCATTCTATGCATCCTTTGAACAAACTGTGAAGAGGATGAATTTGGTAGTATGAGAAATTACCTTGTGGCATTGTTTTGGTGGAACAGTAGTCGAAACTACCTCTAGTATCTTGTAGATTTTACCCCCCAGAGTAATAATGAAACTACAGGGTCGAGACTCATAAACATCATGATGTTTCCACATATATGGTTGGCCCAAAAAAACATCACAAACAGCAAGAGGGGAAACATCACATACTACCTCATCCTTGAAGGGATGGATGCCATAGGACAAGAGACACTGATGGCTGCAATGAAGATATCGTCCCTGGTGAAGCCACTTGATGTTGTATGGATGTGGGTGTGGTGTTATTGACAACCCCAACTATTTGAAGACCTCGGCTGATATGAGGTTCTTCTGGCTGTCGCTATCAACAATGAAATGAAACAGGGTCCCCTTCAACCAGATATATGAATGGAATAGGTGCTCCCCCTCTTTAKGATCTACTAATTCTTMTAGTTGAATTGTTGTGGTCGCAACAGTAGCAGTAGGGTCTATGCCGATGATCTTCCTATTTCCAATATTTTCTAGATCGGATTTTGAATTAGGGTTCGGCTCCTTGGCTTTTATCTCAGCTACCAATGACTATTTTGAGTGACATTCATCGGTTTTGTGCCAATGGATTTTGTGGAAGTCATACTACTTCCCAATGTTATTATTCATCTTTCATTTACCCTTCTTTTCCTATGTCTTGGATTGGTTGTTGGGAGGTTGTTGGTTAGGGTTGTCTTTACCATGCTTTGGTTGTTGTGTATTTGYAGACCCGAACTCCCATTTGTTCYGGTTCCTACATTTCTACTCTATTTTGACAATGTATCGATAGGAAAATCCCAATGATGAGATGTTTAGGAATTCCATTTCAGTTTGGATGTACCTATGCAGAGACCCATAGTATTCAGAACCAGATGTCACTYAGAGTCTTTGATACCCATATTGGTGCGCAAGGTATGGAAATTATTTGTGAACTATGACAYTGTTTGGCTCTTCTCTTKCCACAGTGTGGTCCATCTCATGTACTGGTATTCATATTTATCAACATGGTATAATTGTTCCTTGACCGCATCCACAAAAAAATYCCAAGTGGGCTCGACCCCGTATATTCTAGATTCCTATGTGGAAATTTTCTCCCAGTAAATTTCCCACTRACGTTTGACATGGGCGAGAGCCTTGAGGAGTGTGAAGGTGATTTTTTCCTTGTCGAAAAAATTATGAATAGAGAAATAACCTTCTAGCATATTCAACCAATTTTCTAAGGCATCTGCATCTATCTAACCTTCAAATATAGTAATATCAAAATTAGCTTGTACCTTGAAGGGAGAGGTTCCTCAAAAGTGGTCGCTTGATGAAGATGTGTGTGTTTCTATCAGTAGGAATTGAAGGATGTAGTAAAAAATATCTATCATTTCATCCCTTTATCACGCGAGATATTTCTCAAGAAACAAGTTAATAGAATCTTTTGCTTCGTCGTTTTTATTTTTTGCTGCCATAGAGGGTTTCTTGGGCATGCGAGAGAGATTATCCTCAAGAGAGACAAGCTCAAGACCCAAATTTCTATACTCGGACCTCATCGGGGACATGCACTAAAAAATTATCAAGAGCAACTTGCTCTAGTACCACTGATCTAGATTATTTTTGGAACGAAATGAAAGTAGAGATATCACAATGAAATACACATAAAAATTGCCAGAAACAGATAAATACAACAATACATGATTTATATTAATGAAACAAATGTACAGAGACTGTAAAAATACAGAGTGCAAGACCTGCTAGAATGGTGATATCTTTATCTCTGAGAAGAGATGTGATGGCTATGCTCATTCACAAGAAGATGATTTATTTTTTTTTGTATTGGTGGAATCATCAACAAGTGGTTCTCGTACTTGCGTGACACGGGGTCAATTCATAAGAAGATGATTAAAATGAGGATATGAAGGAATTTTTATGATAAACATGATTTCCAAAATCCTAGACATCTAAAAATCTAACGCTGGGAGATGAAGTGCCAAATGTCATGTGGGCCTTGTTGGGGTAAGTTAGTACATTAACTTCCCGGGGTCATAACTTTTGCATACAATCTCCATTTTAGGAGTGTGATAGCCCATTGGAAAGGTATTTTTGAGAAATATGCATTATTCCATCAAAATATGACCCCGTCTATAGTTTGAATTTATAAATCCAAGAAAACATCGTTTAGATCCAACGGCCCTAGAAGTACATAAAGATGTATTAACATGAAAAATTCCAAAATAAGCCAGTTGGAATAGGTGGATGACCACCAATATCCACCTGGATGTTATGTAGGGATTCAGGATAACCCCGTAAGCACAGAACCCACAATTACAATTAATTATCCCCATTACAGAGAAACATGTTGAACTGAAAACTGTCAAGATGACCCAGTTGTAATTTGGAACAGGTGGGTGGCCACAAATATCCACCTAGATCAGTGTGACTTTCCCTAAAGAAACCCATGCAGATGCCGAAACGATGCATTTATGAATTTGGTCGGGCCTCAACAACTTCCATACTGAAGTGAGTCAAGAAAAGACGCCAAGATCGACCCAAAATATCGCCTAGGGATGACTGAAAGGATGTGATGTACCTATAAAGGTTTCCCTTTTACACTTGGAACAAGTTATAAAATACCTTGCTATGGTCCTATAAATATATGGCCAATGTATGTTAAAAAAGAATTAGTTCATTGTATTTTTATGCTTCCCAATTACTCTTGGGGAAACCATTTGTTCTCTTGAGAATAGTTTGAGCAAGCATTGCATAAGGAAGGCATTCCACCTCTTGGAAATATTTTCCATAGAGTTCTTCACCATTATCAATTTAAGATAGGAGAGTAAAATCTCTACTTTGAGGGATTCAAGATCCCTCCCTAGGAAGAATAGGGGATTCATAAATCCCACATTTTCCCTCTTGGTGTTCTCAATTTCAAAGACCATTCTCTATTGGGTAACCACTCTTTGTCTCAAATTTCATGCATCCTTTGCTTGTATTTTCTTAATTTAGTCTTCCTTGTTTATCATTACTTTCTTGTCATATTTTCTTTCTTTCTTAATTGTGGATTCACTAACCTACTAATCATTTTTTTGAGTTGCTTTGTTGGCATGTCAAAGCAACCAAAGGGGTCTCTTTTTTCTCACTCTAGTGACCAAAAAACCCAAACAGATTGGTGACCATACTAGGGATTGGAATCCAAATTCCTCCTGAAGTAGGATATTAGAGCAATTATTCTCACTCTATTTTGTTTTAAGGAACCAAAACTGAACTTTCCATAACCTCAAACATTGGAATTCAATCTTTGATTGAGAGAACCAATTCAAAATTCTTATCCTGCCATTTTTTTGTGTGTGTGCGGGTTTGGGTCCAATAGATGTACGTACCGCACAATTCTGTGCAATGTCTACACTTACAGACTGCGTGCACTATGTGCGACTGTCTCAACACATAATTGCGTGGAAGCCTTATTTTTCACTAATTGTAAGGCTTGTTGAGCCCAAGTTCACTGAGTAGCTTAGATTTATTTTATGCACTTTGTAAAAACCAAAAAAATAAAGCTTGGGATTTATTCTTTTATAGATACTTAGTCACACATAGACATCTAGGGGGATTAAAAAGAACCATAACATATTTTGTTTCCTTGGTTTCCACGTGGATGGATTAAATGTAGAATTTGAATTCCAAACATTGAAATCTTTCCTTTTACAAAAAATCACATTAAAATTGGGACTACTAGACTATTTGGACAATCTTGGAGTATGCTCTTTCCTTGCACTCTTGTGTGACCTTCGAAATAAGAAAAAGAGATTACTTGAATAAACCTTCATCTCCATTCAAAATAAATCGTTTTAGGAGATTCCAATACCTCTTAGTTTGCTTGTTGAAACATAATCTAAAATATTTGTAAGGGCCCATAGATTCCCACATGTGAAACATATTAGGATAGTTTCAAATTTTTTAAAGTAAACCACCTAGGAAGCTTAAGGATTTGTAAGTGCCCATACATTCCCACACGTCTACAATCTAGAGATAATTTCAAATATTTCTTAGATTAAGATAACATTATAGGAAGATTAAAAGCTAAAAAGTAAGGACCCAGATGTCCACCATGCTAGTTACCTAGGGATTTTCAATTTTTGCAAGGATTGTTTGTGAAATTTAGTAAGTTAGAGATAAAACAAGATTTGTAAAGGACCAAGAGATGTCCAAATATTAAAATTAAAAACACTAAATTATTGAAAATCTTCACTCACCATCACTTTTTGCACACAACATCTCCACATATTCAAAATATTTTTACTAGTTACTTGAAACCGTAGTATGCTCTTGTCCCCGCACCCATAAGCAATCTAAGAGGATCATAAGGGATTCATTTGTTTAGTGTAAATATTTTGATCAAACCACTTTTAAAAAATGAGGTTGGTCCATGACCCCAACATCACAACCTACTTTCACATCCTAAAAGAAACCGTAACTAACACATTTTTAACCTCCATAGGAGGAACACCAAAATAAAATTATAGTCAAAGTTACGATTTTGGGGATAGGTATCCAAATAACTCCCCATTATCCTTTTCTCATTAAAACTTAGAAATTTGTGAAATAGGTTACCAAAATCCTCCCAATCAAGAATTCCTAACATAAGGTAGGGAGATACCCATGAAGGGTCAAAGGCCGAGGTCCATTTGTTCTGTGTATGCCTCCTTAGGTCACCCAACCCTTGGAAAACATCCAGTCTGTGACCCATTTCTGAGGCTAAAATTCTGAATGTCATGCTTGATCGAGGTAACTTAGTGGCTAAACCTAGGATTTCTCTACCTAGGTGGTGAATGTGGGTTGCAATTTCACCTTAATCATATTTTGAATGAATATTGGGAAATGTCACCAGTCCTTCTAGGATATTACCCCTTCACCCCTCATTATAACTAATTATTCATACCTTCACTAGATCCTCTTTCGATGGATTCATGCCCCATTGTTGAGTTCTTTTGGAAGACCCAATGATTTTTTAGAGGAAGGATGATAGGTCTATTAGGACAAGTTCATTTTATTTTAATCCCCCACGTGGATAAAACCATAAACCCAAGAGAAAATGTCTTCCTTAATGAAACTCATCTTCCATCTTGATCTGCGAAATTATGTGTAAGAGAAGCCAAATTCTTGAGTGAAAATGAGCTAATTCGATGGGATGTTTATACTGATTTTCCACTATACTTTATGGGATGACTTTACCAAACTAGTAGGTTATTTCAAGGGTTGACTTCTTGTTTATGGACTTCTAAATGGAAAATTATTGGGCTGAACTGATTTTTAGGCTATTTCATCATCTTCTGGGGTTTCTTCTAGTTTCCAACTTGGAGAATGACCTTCCAAAGTTGCTAAAAAATGAACACTCACTCTCAACGAGGAAGGCATTCTCCATGCATATCTTGTACTTTTCTTGGTATTATTCTGTCATAGAAACGTTTCTCCATGAGCCTCATTATTTATGTTGATGATCCATCTCCAAAACCTTGTGTCTAGCATCTCAGGTCATTCTTGTCCCATGACAAGAATCGAGACCACATCAGAGCCACATTCACCTCATGATAAAATCATCATGATTGATCCTATAGTATCCACATTCCCACATGATCATGAGCATTCTTTGAATGATCGAGATTAGTCCTAGAATGCACATATTCCCATAGGGTCAATCCATGAATGTATTTATCTCAATGCTATCAGACACATGTAATTCCACCTCAACCATCTTGATCCTTAATTCCATCGAAGACTACATCGAGGCACATCTACTCTGGATGTAGATGTTACTTATCTCCCCTAGTCTACAACCCAGTACTAGGAGAAGGGTCAACCCGATGCTTATCAAGGGCACTCACATCTAAAAGTATACACTTGTAAGTTAGTGTTCTCAAAGATAATGATGCCCAATGAAAGTCACACACACTAGAGGAGTCCTCAGTCCATAGAGAACTTAGTCCATTGAAGACTATGTCAGGCCTCAAGTCTTCAATCCATCGAATACTATAACAGGGTCCCAAACCTTCAGTCCATCGAATACTATGTCAGGCCTCGAGTCTTCAATCCATCGAAGACTTTACCAGGGTCCCAAGACTTTATTCCATTGAAGACTACCCTATAATCATTCCCACATGGTCAAGTCTGTCTGACCAATCTTGGAATTTGTTCCTGATACTTTCCTCTTGGAGATCTAGTAGAAAATCAAGTATTCAGTCCATCCAATATTACATCGAGGCCACTCCCACATGATCAATTCCATATAATCAATCTTGGAATGTCTTCCTAATACTACAATCATCAACACTCTTTGAGGGAAACATTTGCATTCCTTCCAAGCTTGTCCCTAATAGAGGCTTGGTGAAAATGTTAGTTTTCTTCTCATCTGTGGATATGTGTTGGAGCCTCACTGCTCCCTCTTACACCATGTCTCTGATGAAATTTTGCAAGATCCTTCAAAAGACACCCTTCTTCATGATTTGCATCACTATATGTTATATATGAGTGATACAAATATCTTCTTCCCTACTTGTCTGGAAATCCTGCTCGATCCCCAAGCTAAAGTAACACCCCACGTTCTCGATATATCCTCTACACTCCCAATCCAAAAAAATTTATATCACTGCAACCTCACTTCATCATTGGAGACCAATCATATCTATCTGTACCACAACACAAGTACCTACATGTTTTGTTGTAATCCAATAATATGGTCATGTCTCAACCATATACAAGGTTCTCTTTGTAAATCATAATTCTATCCAGTCACACAACTTATTCAGATGTGTCATCATAGGTGTTTCCATGGACTTCCATTCCATCGTAATAAACCTCTTCAATCTCCTCACTGAAGATTTCATCTAGTCCCTGTCACATTTTCAATCCCAACACATCTGGTCAATATCCTTCATCTCGAACTCTGAAGTCAACTCCCTCTATCTGAGACAATCCTCGAACCATGTTGTTATCTACTGCAAGTCCCTTTGCATCATGCAAAGTGTCACAAAACCATTTTGGATTCTTCCTAATCATTGACTCCTTCTGAGTCTATACAACCTGAAGGTTGACTTTTTGTGACCCTTCCTTTGAGCCAAATGACTCCATATGAGTCCTTCCAAACTTGTTGTTCTGTTGTTATAAATTTCTTGTTCTTAACCTAAAACAATGGGGCTCCCATGCTAGGGATAGCGACCCCTCTGCAAAATTAAAGATAAGGGTTTCCATACTAGGGATAGTTACCCTTCTACCAAAAATAAAATATGGCCTCCCATATAGGGATAATATCCCTACGAATAATAATAAATGGACTCTTGTACCAGGGAAAATGGTCCAATATAAAAAAGAATCAAAATACCTACATAGAAATGGGATCAAGTACCAGTGAAAATGGCCCAATACAAAAGAAAATTAAAATAGCTAGATTATACTTACCATTTGTAGAATTCCTCTTGATGTATTTTAGTATAAATAATCACTCTGAGGATCATCATCGAGTTTAGCCTTCTTCTATGGATTAACATCGACTATCGATGCATGTTGCTTTTCTTTTCTTTTCCTTTGAGGAAAATCTCAGGGATGGTGACCAAACTCATCACAAATGTAGCATTGGATCTTTTAAATATCCCTCTTCTTTCTTGATGGTCATGTATTCTTCTTCCAGAATTTCCCTTTCCATTTTCTTGCATGGGCTGCAAAATCTTTCTCTTCTTCTTCTTCTGAAGGTTTATACAAGTTTTCTTTGGACAACATTTTGGTTTCTTCTTGAACACAATAAGACCATAGTTTTTCAAACTTTGGTAAATTTTCATGTCCATAGATGCTATGAATAAATGGATCCCATGATATTGGTAATCCATTAAGAGATATAATGACAACTTTTGTGTCTAGAACATTATTTCCAATAGCTTTAAGTTGATCTCTTATCCCATATATATTTGTTAAATATGTGTTGATTGAATCTTTCTTCGACATATCAATCCATCAGAGTCGATTTATTAAAGCCAACTTTCTATTGATGTTATTTCTTTCAAATAATTTTACCAAGGAGAAGAAATCTTTCCAATCTGAAGAACAATATTTTAAGATCATTAAAATACCAAACCCTAGCACAAGACTCTTGTGTTGATACAAAGAATAATATCCATGCAATAGAAAAAAATTCCCTAGCAAGAGAGAGAGAGTACCCTGAGAATATAACAAGCCAAAGAGAGAGATAAAACCCAAGAGAGCATGTATTCCTTGTTGCAAATAGTCTTCCTTATTGATCTACAAACTTTTGTGTAAGAGGAGTGGAACTATTGAGTGAAAATGAGCCAATTCGATGGGCTATTTATACTAATTCACCACTGTACTTTATGGGACAACTTTACCAATATAGCAAGTTATTTTTGGGGCCAACTTCTTCTTTCTGGACTATTAAATGGAAAATTACTAAGCTGACTTGATTTCTGGGCTATTTCATCACCTTTTGGGGTGTCTTTTGGTTTCCAAATTGGAGAATTACCTTCCGAAGTTTCCAAAACATAAAAAAATCCCACCACATTGATGTTTTCCCATTAAGATGATAAATGGTTGTTCTCCTTTCTGCCTCCATAAGTATATGATTGATCGATATTGACCCAATTCCGACCAAAATGTTACATTTGTGTCCCTGTTGGCATTTCCTTGCTAGATTTTGTCAACATGGTTCTTATCTTTCAATGGTGATACTTTTTTAAACGTGCACCATTAATTTTTTTTTTGAATGGGTTCCCCAATAGTGTTTAGACTTGGACCACTCTGGTCAATCGAATATCTTCGACAACATAAGGCCCAAGCGATGTTGTCTCTAGTTTTCTTGGTTTACCTTTTATATGACTGTCATACAACAAAACTAAATATCCATTTTTTATATCCTTCTTCTTTATATGTCGGTCCTTCCATGCTTTCTACTGTTGCGTCTGGATCTCATGATGATGCATTGTGATTAATATTATTTCCTCCAATGTTTTCAATTGGTATAGACGTTCATTCATACTTTTTATTTTGTCAAATTTTTCTATAGTTGCAACCTGTTGACGAGCAAAATTGACTGTCTGTACACTGGAAGAACGAGTCTGTTCTGGGGTTGTCTAAATAACCCAAGCCGTTTGGTGTAACTCATTCTGACGGGTTTAATGGCTCCGTTAGCCAATCTAAAAATCCTAAAAGAAACAAATAAAAAAGAGAAATAACTATCTAATTACTAAACACTATATATATGTACATATGCTCTAATGTAACTGTAGTAGTTATATTTAAGCAGAAGATATGCAAGTCTCATTTATTTACATGATTTACAAGATGCAAGTTTTAATCAAAACTTATGAAAATCAATGGAAAAATTATTACTTCTAGGAAGAAGACATTTTTTATATCCTTCTTCTTTATATGTCGGTCCTTCCATGCTTTCTACTGTTGCGTCTGGATCTCATGATGATGCATTGTGATTAATATTATTTCCTCCAATGTTTTCAATTGGTATAGACGTTCATTCATAATTTTTCTTTTGTCACTTTTTCATAGTTGCAACTCCGCTGATCTAAAGCAAAATTGACTGCTCCAGACACCTGAAGAACGACCGCTCTCAAGCTGTCTAAATAACCTGCCTCGCTTGGTGTAACTCATTCTCGACGGTTTAATGGCCCGCTAGCCAAATCTAAAAAACTTAAAAGAAATAAATAAAAAGAGAAATAACTATCTAATTACTAAACACTATATATAGCATATGCTCTAATGTAAATCAGAGAAGTATATTTTAAGGTACATATGCAAGTCTCATTTATTTACATGATTTACAAGATGCAAGTTTTAATCAAAACTATGAAAATATTATTTTAAAAAAAAAAAAAAAAAAAAAAAAAAAAAAAAAAAAAAAAATAAAATATTTATTGTTTTTCTTTTATAAATTTAAAGAATCTGCAAAAATTTAATGAAACATGAAATACGTGGATAGTCAAGGCTAAACCATACATTCGTTGTTTCATTCATAAACAACTTAACTAAATAGCACACATAATAACATATCGCTAATCAACGAAACTGGTAATTATCTTTCTGTGTTGTATGAACTCATGCCTGTACTATTGTTAAGAGAAACCTATAACAAAACAATACTAGCACACATTCAGTATATTTGATATTGGGAGTAAATTAATAACAACAAGAATACAACTAATTTGGTACTAGTGATCTTAAGATAATCAATATTTAAGAACGAAAGAAAACTCAATTATGGGTATTGATATTATCCATCATTTAACATTAGAAATAAATTCCATAATAATCAAATGATTGATTGATCACACATAAAAATGTGGAATAAGAAATTATTATGGGCAACATATAACATTTAACAGAATGAAAACACCATATGATTGACAAGCTAACGCTAAAATCAATCGCTATAACATTTTCATAATATATCAATAATGAAAGAAGAAAATGGAATAAGTATCACACAAGTCTAAAGCCAAAGATGAATTCATTTCCCATATTCTTTTCAAAATCACATGCCCATATTGTAGTCCCGTGAAGAATTGTTTGGATAATAAACTCTTAAAGACAAAATTAATATAAATAATAATAATTAACCATGTATTGATAAAAAGACTAAAGCTATTTAAATCAATGCATAATCACTATTGAAAGAATATGAAGATATTATATGAAAATAAACCATTTTACTTACAAGACAAAAACCATTAAACAACCTAGAATTCCATATTCTTCTAAAAAATAGTCACCATCCTCCCAAAGCTTCCAAACAGATCCATTACTCCATAGCTTGAAAAGAAATAGTAAAATTCTAATTAAAGAAATAATATACGAAAGAGAAAGGATTGAAATCCTCCTCTCCAATTCTTGGATCTCCTTGTCTCTCATATTTCTCATATATATAAATGAATGGGAACAAATTACGCCACTTTTAATTTCCGCCAGCTGAAATTTTCCTCTAAAATAGATCCAAATATCTCTCAAATCATGCATTTTGTTTGAGAAAATCTCCATGCAGAAGGTAAATGGACCCATTTGTCTGGCTAACCGCTTTTCCAAATTCCTCACAGCTATTTAACTAGTCCTCAAGAAATCGCAGGTCTCGATCTTTGACGCCTTCCAAATTTTTATCTGCTCTACCATAAAATTATTTGTAGAACCAAATATTTATTTTTGGATCAACTATATTGAACGTATTTGGATAATAAACAAGCCATGATCAGATCCCAGATCAAATATCGATAATAGAAATCAAGGGAAACAAAAAGAAACTCAAATTAATAACCTAAAATCAGAATAAACAAAATCTTAGAAAATAAAAAAAATGAATTTAAACTAACTATAACTTATAAACAAATGCATATTTTATTTTCTTCAAATATGATCTTAATTCTAGAAGCTCAAGTTAATGGAGAAGAGAATAAAATTAAACAAATCAAGTAATAATTTTATTTTTTATGCATACTAGTGATGCAAAATGAAAAGAATTTAAATTAATTAATATCACCAAATGATTTCATGAAAATGAGAAACCAAACCAAGACATATTATTTATTTAGCATAACACATTATTCAAAATATCAAACTTGCTAATGAGCAAAGAATAAACACATAATCATAATTTAAAACAAAAGTAAACATTTGATAAAAAAAATTAACGTTTTGTTTAAATTGAGATTTCAATGCTCGTTTCTAAATTTTGACAAATACTCTTGTAATAAATGACTCATACTAAAGTGAATGTCTTAAGTTTTGTCTCAAAGCAAGCCAAGGAATGGAACTATTTGAAAAAGGTTTGATTTTGTAGTTCATTATAATTATCAAGATTTTAATAGGAGTCCTTTAAATTTTGTAAAATATATAGAGTTGTTAGCCCAAATTGACAACTCCTATTTTGTGCTGGTCCAAGTGTTAGGGAATACAAAATTATTTTCCATAGATGATATTGAATGGACTCTGACCTGTTGATCATTTATATTCTTACCTATATGCCCATAGAACCCAGAAATATTCTCATCATGTTTTGTTCTATTGGATACTCAAAAAATCTTGTGAGTCCTTATGTAACATTTTTAAATATTCAACCCACCCCATTTTGCTTGTAAGTGATAGGTTTTCGCTATCTATGGTTCATGTTCACACAATTTCTCTCATGGGATTTTAATTGTTTCATTCAAAAATTGTGTTCCCTCATCACTAATTAGTGTAAGAGGACAACCAAACATTTTGATTATATTCTCATAGATGAATTTTTATGCGACCTCTTTGGTACATGATTCGACTGAATCAAATTCTTCCCACTTAGTCACATATTTTAAAACAATGATGATATACTTAGCACCAGTTCTTATTTCCCTATGTGGAAAGGGCCCAACAAAGTTGACGACCCATATTTCAAATTCTTGATTAGGATTTACTGAAATTAGAGGCATTTCATTTTTCCACATAGGTCACCCAAGCCTTTGAAAACTATCACATTTTCTAACTTGATCCCGATAGTCTTTATGCAGAGTCAACTAGCACATGCCTGCTTGCAGTATATTCCTAGCTATCGTGTCATCCTGGAAGTTACCCCCAGTTGTTCCTATGTGAGCCTCATTAATGATGTCTTCCCTTTCATGTTAAGGAATGCATATCCTTAAGACGTCTTCAGTTCCCATTTTATATAGATACCCATTTATGATTTGAAAGGTGAAACTTTTAAGGCTAGCACCTTCTTTTTGTTTGTCGGGAGATATTTTGGAGCCTTTTTTTCTTCTAAGAATTTTTTTGTATCTTCTAAATACTTAGGAGAAGATTTGACTCAGAATAAGTGTGCATCTGGGAGGTCGTTATCGATTCATGTCAGGTCTTATCCTATTTCAAGTCATGACAGGTGGTTGAGTTAGACGTTCTTTTTTCTAGGTCATGTGATTATGTCAAACTAAAACTCCTGAAATAAAAGTAGCCAAAAACAAATATTTCCTTGGTGGATCAATTTATTAACCAAATATTTCATTGATTGATGGTCTGTAAAAAAATGTGAACAGATTGTAAAGTAAGTAATGATGAAACTTTTGTAGAATGGATAAGGCTTCCCTTTCCATGGTCAAATAGTTTATTTCTTCTTTGTTYAAATTTTGACTTGTGTATGCATTTGGATGACCGACAGTGTCGTCGTATGGTTGTGTTAGGACCAACCTGAAAACAACATTGTACGAATCAACATGTACATGAAACCTTCTCGACCAATCATGAAATTTTAGTATTGGAGCTTYGACTAGCTTCTTCTTTATAAATTCAAAGGATTTATAACAATCTTAGCTCCATATAAACTCAATTTATTTTCATAGAAGCCCATCCATTGGAAATGTGATGTACGAATAATGGCGTATAAACTTTCTATAGTATCTAGTGTGTCCCATGAACATTTTGATTTGTTTTCGGTTTACAGGCGACTTCAAGTCAAGAATAATTTTAATATTTTCCATGTCGACCTTTACTCCATCTTTACATACCACATGTCCTAACAGGATTCCAATTGGTGTAGAAAATATGCATTTCTTGATGTTTAAATATAGTTGGATTTTCCTACATCGTTATAGCATAATCCTAAGCCATTATATATCATTTTTAAATAGGTTGTATATTGTTGAGTCGAAGTAGAAAACCATACTTATATATATATATATATTCTTGAAATTCTTGAACAACTATTCTCGAGAAGATCGTTGGTGCATTCTTTAGTCCAAATGGCATGACTATGTAGGCGAAGGAGCCAAATTATGAGACAAATGTTGTCTTTGGTTGATATTCATTTTCTATGGGAACATGATTATAACCTAAGAACCCTTCGATAAATGAGTATAAATCATGAACAATGACTTCATTAATGATTTCATCAGCGAAGGGGGTGGGGAACATATATGTCATGGTCAATTTATTGAGTCCCCTGAAATGGACATAGATTCTTAGTTTCTTGGGATCGTTTTTCTTTGGTTGAACTACTATGGGGATTTCCCATTCTGCTTTGTCGATGGGGTAAATGATACCTACTCGTTGCATTCCTTTGATCTCTTTTTGAAGGAACGAATTATATTTATGGGATAGTTTGTATGGTCATTTTTTTTATTCTCTTTGATCCTGGAATGAGTTCTATATTCATCTCTCCCATTTCCTCTACAATTCCTTTCAATTCCTTGTAGTCATGGGAAAAGATGTCTTGATATTCTTTTAACAAGTTGATTATGCCATCTATTTTCTTTTCCATCCAATAATCACCTATTTGTACAATTTTTCGGCGATCGTCGTTTGATATGTAGAATTCTTTTGTTTTAATTTTGGCCTCCATGGATTTTGGTGGTTTTTCTTCATCAATATAATGGTCCCCTTCTTCAATTTTTGTAAATATTTCTGGGAAGTCAATCTATTCATGATCTTCTTTTTGTTTTGTAGCTATATTTAATACTGATTTCACATGGTTTTGCAATGTTGGGTGGTCCTATTTCCACTGAAAGCTTTGTCCTGGACACCTTATATTTTCCATGTCGAGTCTTTGTGCTGTCAAGACTTCCTTGTTTTCCATTGACACAATATTTCAATTTGATTTCGATCCTAAATCCATCTTCATCTTGCCTTTTTCTTTCTGTGCATATGGTGTCGAATTTTCTAAGAAGATTTTGATTTCCTATGTTGCTTCTCTCAGGTGTTCCTCTTCTGGATTAAATTCAAAGTCTTGCATAATTTTTTCTTTAATTTCCTCCCAATTTAACATATGGCCACGATATTATTCAATCTTATACCATTTATTTGGTATTTCATCTAATGTTCTTGGAAACATGTGCGGCCATACCCTTTCATCTTTGTAACCTATCCTTTGCCACTCATTTTCTCATCGATGAATATTCTCTACTGGATCATACCCAATCTTGAAAATTGGAATTTCAACCACTTTGGATAGCTTCTAGTATCTGAAACGTTAGATGAAATATGTCGACACGGTCGTCCACGTTTTTAATATGGGGGAGTGTGTTTCCCACCATCTTGAAAATTGGCTTGTGAAGGTTTCCACGAGGCTCTGTGTCCTTCATTTCTATCCAATGGATTCTGTCACTTCTTCAACATGTGTCAAAGGTGTATGTCATTTACTATATTGTAAGGGATTGCTTATTCGACTGACAGTCAGTATGAGAGTGGGAGTATGTCGAATTTTCTTTTCATATTCTATTGGAAATGCATGGATTGAGTAGAATGTTTTGGGATTCTTTGGGATGATTTCAATGGACCAACATTCTTTTTTGTGTGCTTTGTAATTCTTGATTTTCCAGTTATATAGATCGGAGGTGGAATTATGTCTAACCAACATGGGGGATTCTCTCAAAATTTATCCTTGTGCAATTGGTTCTACATAATCTATTTTTTCATTTTTTATTTGATATAGGCATTGACCCTCTTAGTCTTCATCCCATGATTCAGTCCATGGTTTTCCTTCTTTTGGATCCAAGGGAATGACTATTTTTATTTCATCACCTTTTAATTTTATTCTATTTTTTTCTAGAGAGATATTTGATTTCATTTTTCGACCCCATGGTCGACCAACAAGTGTTGCATAAGTTGACATTCCCATGACTAGGGCGATGAATTCAAAGTCGACTTGAGTCGGAATACCCATTATTTGAGTGTCAATGTTTTTGAGTATACCAATGCTCTCTATAAAMCTTTGATCAACAAGTTTGAGATAGTTCATAGTTGGTGCTAAAGCAAGTCGACCTAGTATTATCCAAGTTTCTTAGGGTAAGATATTAACTTGAGATCCAAAATCAACAACTACTTGTTTGATCAATACCTCATTGATTTCTACATCGACACGTGGATCATAATATTTATTCTTATATGAGAGTTTCCTAACATCCTTTGATGGCCTTTGTCCTTCTTTTTATTATTTTAATATATTTAGCAGTTCTAGAAATTGATCGACAAACTGTTTTTCCTGTAATAGATGTAGAAATTCTTGTATAATATCTTCACTATGTATTCCAATGTTTTTATTAAATACTCTCATAGCTTATTTCATAATTTGTTCCTCTTTATCATGATTTGGAAAGAAACTATCCTTCCTTCTCTGTTGATAATGCAAGGTGGTACTCTTAATATCTCATCCTGCGCCAGATCTTGTGATGATATTTAAATTATTTGAATTCAACACTTCTTCTTTTGATACTGCGTGTAGAAGATTTACATTTTTTATAGTCATAATTTTGTTGAGAACTATTGGGTACTCTTCTAATGAGTGGTCATCGACACTGCATATATTTCATAATTTCAAGTCGATGCTATCTTTTATTGGGAAATATAGACTTATGTGGTAATATTTACAACAATTATAGCAGGATGGTCATCCTCTACCTCGACCTCGACCACCAAATAAACCAAGGCCTCCTCAACCTCGACCTCGACCGTAGTAGTCATCTCTTCGAGAGTAATTGTTATCTTGGTTGGTGGCTTTTGTGTGATAGATTGTTCATACAATGGCTTGATTTCATGCATTGAAATGACATTATGATGTTTTTTGATTGGAAGATTCGTAGATATGGCACCACTTAGTGTTTTTCAAATTATGTGGACAATCTTGTACATTATGATCAGTCAAACACTCACATATGTTACAATATTTTTGAGCTTGTACTTTGTGTGCATTTTTTGTTGGTGGTGGTTGATCGCTAAGGTTACACGTTTCCTTCATATGTCCTTCTTCACAGCATGAAGTGCACCAAATTTCATCTCTCCTTATGGGAAAATAATTTATTGTTTGTTGTAAGTGCTCTATTTTTTCTTTGAGTCTTTTAGTCAACGAAGCAGTCGGCGGGCCGTCGTCATCCAACTCGATGCACTGTGCATTTTGTAACGCATCTTCGTAGGTGATTATTTCATATAAGCGTAGTGGCGAGAGGATATATTTCAATAAACTAGTTACATACCACTGAACTAACAAGATTTGGTCGATTGCTATTGGAATTTGGCTCAAGAGATCTTTGAATATTTTATCATACTCCCATATTGAATCTCCTTATCGTTTCTTTATTTCTTTTAACTTTTGTGCATACAAGTGTGTGACATATTGGTCTTTGAAAAACATTGGAAAAACTATCTTTTATGTCTAACTTTTTTCGATTTTCATTTTCTTCGAAGTTCATAAACCATGTTAGGGTACGGTGTTGGAGGGAAGATTTGAATTGTTCCATATGTTTATCTTCATATATTATTTTTGTGACATATCATCCCCCTCATATAGGGGGATGTGGTTAAATCCCACTTTTATTACCTTTTTAGAGGTACTCACTTTCTGTGGTTTTTGAGTTACCACAATTTTCGACTAAGTTGTCAAATCCTCAGTTGGGTTTTATTGTGTCACTTTTTTTGTTGATTGATCTTTTAATGGGTGGTACTCAAGGAATAAGTTCTTCTTGTTGAATGCATAAAGTATCTCTTCGGTTTGAGCACTTTGATTTTTATACTTGACTAAATGTTGCTCCAATAGTCGTGTCAGTTCACGACTATAACTAATTTCTTCTCTTGATAATAGATTTGGCAGGGGAGTCAAGTCAATGAGATCTTTAATTTGGATGAGCATGTTTTCAAATTAATTTTTTCTATCTCAACAATGAGTTCATATCATAGGTTTCCATGCTCGTTGGTTCTATACCATAATCTTGCATATTGGTCATCGATATGAAGTCTTTGTTGGAGGAATTCTTTTATTCACAGGATGGTTTCTGGCATAGGAGAAGTGTGTATCAATGGTCCTGAATATTCATAATCCATGCTTTCAGGTTCATATTTCAGTTGATAGGCATTCAGTCTAACCTCTATAAACTATACATCACTACTTTTGTTGGGGGTCGCCACAACTGTTGTTATTTCCATCTCTGGTCGATTCATTTTAGACTCAAAATGCTCACATGCTCTATCAATATTACCCTCCTCGATCATTTTTTCTATTTGACTTCTGATTGTTCCACAGGTTACGAAGTTCTTGCCTTTTCTTTTTCCTTTTATCTCCCTCTAATCTTTGGATGTCAGTGGATTGCTTGTGTGATTTCTTTCCTCTTGACGCCATTTATGATTCAATAACGTATACAATCTCTTGCATAGAGGTATCAGAGTCTCCATGTGCTTGTCTATTTATATTCCTATATGTCTAGTTACCGACTTACATTTTTTACTACAATAGTCAACCTAATATCTCTTAGTCGTTGACTATCCCATACAACAATACTTCAAAGGGGGGTTTCTTCTTCTCATTGCTTTTATGGGTCTTAGAGAAAACAATTATATTATGCTATAGTTTTTACTTTTGCAAAACTTTGTTAACAAGTATGAATAGGGGTAAGACCTTTTCTGAACTGTTTTGTGCACCTTAAATATGTAATTTTCATGTTGTATATGAATAAATATTAATTATTTTAATGTAAAAAAAAGAGATGATTTTTCCTCAAGAAAAGAAGTTTTACTTCCTCCGTGGAAAAAAAAATTATAATATCTAAATAAATATGATACTTTATTAAATAAAAATTTATTAAATATGATATTTTTATTACCAATTAGATAGCATGATTCATTTCATTATTTATACATATTAATATGTAATAACATGATTAATTTTAATGATGCGATATAAAACCATGATTAATTTATCTCATAAATGTAAAAAATTAAATTACACACAATGTGGAAAAATAAATAATGAAAAACTTCATCAATATTATTGTATTTCATCTTATAAAACAGATTTATAGGACCACAAAGTGTGAGAGTGCAGCCACTTAATTTCTAACATCAATATTAATATTACATTTGATCTAAAAATGAAGAAGACTTGTATTCTTGAAATTATTTGCAAGATTTAATTCATGTGTTAAAATGCAAATGGATCAATTTTGCAACACAAATTTAATAGAATTTACTCATTCAAGATGCATATAAACAATAGCAATAAACAGTGAACATAAAGCACATAACACAACAAATGATAAAGGATTTCACCCCTCTCTTGGGCTACATCTCCTGGTCCAACTTCCAATGGATATTTTGTATTATTTGCTCAAAGTGCTAAAAAATGTTCTTTAAAATGCTCAAAATTCCAAATAGATGGCTCCAATGGCTCCAGAATGTCCAAAACCCCCTAGCTGGGCTTATTTGGCACCTCCTTTGGCCAAAAATTGAAGAAGATAGGCTTCCTGGAAGTTCTCCATCAAACTTGTTGTCTCTGGATCGCCAAAATGCACCCTTGTTGGCTCAACCTAGCCCCCACACGCTTTTATGCGTTAAAACCCAGCACCGAGTGCAACCGCACAAACCGTGCAAACTGTAGGACGATTATGGGCGTGCCTAGCCCCTAACCGCCAAGGTTGTGGTCGTGTGACCCATGTGACTGCGCGTTTAAAGAAAAAGGGCCAAGACTTTAAGAGAAAGTTTGGTCATGACAAGTGGCGGGCATTGGTTTGTATAACCATTTGAACTGAATTCCAAATTCAAATCGCGCACGCATACGGTATAACATATGGTCATATGGCAATGATATATGCAACCGGGGGCTGGGGCTAAGCCCCAGCCCGGACCCCCACGCCAACCAAACAACAAATCCAACTTAAATTTATATTAAACCATATATATAATAAGGAATACGATGGGGCACATTGGCAGTGCCGACTTTGTAAAGGATATACATGTGGGTGGAGGTCACGGGGTCGAATTCGGTGGACTCCAAATAAATTTAATACAAGCAACCAATAACATGGTGCCATGTGGAAGCCCATGACTGGGCCACGTGGCACCGTTCAACCAACCAAAAACTGCCACATGTCGCAATATCATTCATCCACATTTGCCAATTGTCTGCCACTCATCCCTGCCACGTGTCATACAGACTTCCACGTCAGCATCCGTACGGACTGTACAGTCAACATCCGTTTTTTTTGCATGTTTGTCGTTTTGAACAGAATGTGATATCTCTTGCTCATGTCCATTTGAACCTAAATGAGTTGCGTTGGGTTCGTAACGATGAGGCCTACGCTCTCGTTTGATTTGAAGCAATTCTGAGCACTTTGAATTTTTGAGCAAAATTTGATCCCTTGGATCACACCTCCCCATTGGAAAGCTTTTGGACCTCCAAAAGACTATTTTCATTCTATCTGAAGATGAGGGTATAGTTCCCTCACCTTTCCAACCTCAATCCACTTTGATTTTCTTGGATTTGTGTCTTTAAGACCAACTCGAAGATACTGCACATTTCCTCGTTTTGAACTTTGCATTCTCCTGTCAAGGATTGTGTCTTCATGCAGATCTGTAAGATATTCTGAGGAAAAATCATCTATAGAAGGAATTTGAACATGCTCTCTGATGCAGGAGCATCGCTCACTCATCAAGCGAGCCAACACATCAAGCGGAAAACAG
>SNQJ01S0120278.1:9335-20288 GCA_010110895.2 Picea sitchensis | reverse complement strand
GTACATATGCCCTGTGATCTGACCACATCTTGACCATCCCCATCGAAATGGCCCATCATATAGATACTAAGAGTGTTCACATCGGGTTTACCATGGTTAGTCTCGCCCCCATCAGCACACTGTGAATGCCCAATGTCACCCCAACACGACCACCGAGATACCGTGCATTGAATGATTTTATTCCCACTCCTACGAAAACCCCATCCAGCTCTCCTGGTGGTCCCTCTTCTTCTGGTCACTCTCTTCCCAGTTTTATTCCGACAGTCCCTCAATTTCCTTTTGGAGGACCTCTATCGTCCTCCACTGGCAGTCCTAATCCTAGTGGAACTATTCCATCATTCACACCAAATTACCAGATTCCCGTCAGTGGACAATTTCACCAAGGTGGTATGACTCAACCCCCTCTCAGTGGGAAAATTCCTATTAGAATGCAAATCCCAATTGGAACACAACCCCCAATTGGAATACTACCCCCAATTGGAACACCACCTTTGATAGGAGGACCGACCCCACCTTATGGACAAAACATACCGCTGTCCTTGGCCTAGTATTGGAATCAGTTGATACAACATCCTCCTAAATCGACTGGGGGCCAGCAGTTTTCGACTGCATCTATGATACCCCCTAGTATAGGCCAACCATATCTAGGTACGTTCAATCCCATTTGGGGCTCGAATGATCAAACTCATGTCCCTGTTCAAGGATACAATCCCATGAGCTACTATCCTCTCCAACCATCATCGAATCTACCTGGGTCTTCACATTATATGCATACTGCTTATGGTTCTACTGGTTTACTGATGGGGCTTCCTCCCCAAAGCCACCAGTACCCACAGGTGAATCAACAGTTACCCTTCTTGGCCACTTTGGATCTTCTAGATTTGTCAAGGATTTTAAATGATCCAATTCGTCACTCTCTCCAATGGCCTGTTATTCCAGCCAAGCTACCATCGGATATCCCTAAATTTGTCAGCAAAGCGAGAGAGGACCAGAACAATCATGCCATGACTTTTCACCTCTGGTGTTCATCCAACTTGTTGATGGATGACTCTATTCGTTTACATCTTTTTCAACAAACCCTCACAGGTTCTACAGCAAAGTGGTATATAAAATTACCATGATCTTTCTTCACTGACTTCAACACCCTAGCTATGGCTTTCCTCACACACTACCAGTTACCGATTCATTATGAAATGGGGACCAAGATTTTGAGTTCTTTCAAACAAAACAAAGCCACTCATATATCCGATCACATTCATGAGTGGCAACAAAGATAACGTCTCATTAAAATCGAGCTCCCTGATTAGTTGTTGGCAGAGTGGTTCACCAAATCATTTGTGAATGGCATTGGTCGTGACATCACCATGGGTGGAGTAGTTATGGAAGAGCAGGCCATAAGTCATGCTCAATACCTTGACCTCGTTTACTCACAAACGGGTACCCTTTACGACTTACTACTTGACTTACTTCGTTCTTCCACTTCCGCCACTTCAACTACTCCAGCTACTTCACATGCAACCGATGGTGTGATTGGCACTTTTCAGGCCCAACCACATTTTGCCTCAAGCACCAACCCCAAAATTTCTTCTTCTAATTTTCAAAATGCTCCATCTCCTACACCTCCCACTGGCAAGACTTCTGAGGTAAATGTAGTTCAATCTACCCCAGCCGGTAAAAAAAAATCCAAAAAGGGAAGGGGCAGGAATAAGGAGGAAAAAAATACTTCTCAAGCCGAGGGAACCAAAACCACACATGTTGATAATCAGGATAAGAGTAAACCTCGATACCCTTGTCTTATCTGTGGTGATGATCACTACACGAAGGATTGTCCATGAAGCGCCGAGGTCACTAAGTTCCTTCAAGGGGCTCCAAAACCACCTGCTCCAGCCGTTTTGTCCCAACCCTTCCTGTCTAAACAACAGGCTCCGTTGGTCATTCATGACCAACCCTCATCTTCTACTACATCCTATGTATTGATGTGTACTAGCGTTTCAAAGAAGAATGACATTGCACTCACCACTCAAGACAAATATTATTTTCCCTCTAAAGATAAGGTTGATGACCTACCTCCTTCCTTGGTACAACCCTCTCTCGCGACTCCACCTACCAATGGTCCTCTTCATCTCGAATGAACGAGCCTCGACACAGTTCTTCGACCCCCCCCAAAGGGCATCATTCGGAAATCATCTTTCAATCCTCATGCTTGTGTTGCCTAGAACTACAACATTGTTGAAGATCTGGACCAAGCACCTTCTACGATGTTAGCCCTCGAAGTCCTTCAAAGTTGTCCCACACAACGAAAGGAACTGTTGAAATCTATCGATGGAATCAATCCGATGGATACAAATTTAATAATTTTTGACTTGGAAGATCACATTCCAAGGTTACCCCCTCAACTTGTGTTCCAGATCCAAGTGATTGTCTCTGACAAAAACATTTGTTGAACCGTTATCAATGAGGGTGCCTCGACATGTGTCATGTCTCTTACTTGTTGGAAATCCATTGGTTCTCCCTCTTTGAATGAATCTTAGAATACTCTCAAATATTTCAACGGATCTGGTTTTAAGACCTACGATGTCCTTCCTTCATTTCCCATCACGTTAGAAGGAAAAATGATCCAAGTCAAAGTGGAAGTCTTTGACGCTCCCCTTGATTACAATCTTATGCTTGGTCGCGGTTGGATCGATTCCATGCGTGCAGTTTATGACCCTTTTTCGTGTGGTAAATTTCCCACATCAAGGGAAGGTAGTCACCACCAACGAATTAGCCTTCTTTAATTCTGATACCCATAATGGCACTGTACCATTTATCGCTAAAATCCCACTAGGTTATGAGAACATCGGTGTAGGCCTTCTCAAAGACTCTTCGTTAATGGGTACTTTCCCCATTCCACCGCTCGATGTTCCATGCTCGTTTGTTGCTTCAATCAACATGATCTCCACCTCAATTCATGAACTTCCTGTTTCTCACGACCCATGGATAGTACCTGACCCTAGAGATCCTCTTCGTTACGACAACGAAATGTTGTTAATTCTGGCTGAGTCCTCCTATCAGGCTATTCAATCGACAACCCCTTCTACCCCCTCTCTTGGTGAGTTATCTCCAGATCCTTTCCGCGTCATTTTTCCCACAGACGAAATGATCATGTCTGTCATGTAAGACACCCCTTGGGACAATGGACATCATAGTTCCATCCTCTTTCTGGAACAACATACCATTGAGAACTACCAATGGATCTCAACCATGTCGACCATTGTCGTCATCTCAACCATTCCCGATTCTACACCCAATGTGTTTTATAAAGGGAACTTAAGCAATATCTCACCCACTATTCCCCTCGAATATCCATCAAACCTGGGATTGTTGAAAATTTCCATATCAGAGCTTCATGTTCTTCTGACGAAATTTTTACCTACACATCCCTTTTCAAAGAGTTTCGTGACATCTTCACCTGGAGCTATGAAGAAATGTCGGGTATCAATCCCAACATTGTGATACATGAGATCAATACATACCCCGACGCTAAACCCATCTAGCAATGCCTTCATCCAGTTCACCCACGTAAAGCGGCTACTATCAAGCTTGAATTCGAGAAACTTCTCAAAGCTGGCTTTATTTACCCGGTGGCTCTCACTGACTGGGTTTCCAATATTGTCCCGATCGAGAAGACACAAGGCACAATTCGTGTATGTGTTGATTATAGGGATATCAACAAAGCTTGTCCCAAAGATAACTTTCCTACCCCCTTCATCGATCAGATTGTCAACGATTGCATGGGAAGTGAAATCTTCTCTCTAATTGATGGTTTCTCCAGGTATAATCAAATCAACATTGTTCCCGAGTATCAACATAAGAATTCTTTTATTTGTTCTTGGGATACTTTTGCCTATCAGAAACTCCCTTTCGGTCTCAAGAACGTTGGAGCCACTTTTCAACATGCTATGTCTTATTCTTTCCATGATATCAAGCACATTGTTCAACCATATCTAGATGATTTACCCGCTCACTCAATGCATCGAGTCAATCATCCAACCCACCTCCGAGCCATTTTCGTCCGTTGTCGGTTCTATCGTATATGTTTGAATCCTCATAAGTGTGTTTTCTACGTGGAATCCGGTCGACTTCTAGGTTTTATTGTTTCACATCAAGGGATCAGGGTGGATCCTTTAAAGATTGAGTCAATCCTTAATCTCCCTCCTCCTTCTACCCTTCACCAATTACAAAGTTTGCAGGGGAAAGAAAACTTTCTTTGTTGTTTTATTCCAAATTATGTCGAGATAACTCATGGATTTATGTAGCTCCTAAAAAAGGGGTCTGAGTTCGTATGGGATACCATCGCCAACAATTCTTTCAAAGCTTTGAAATTGTCCCTCATGCATGCTCCGCTTCTCTTTCCCCTCGATTACAGTCGCAATTATTTCCTCTACATTGTTTCCTCGGATTACACCATTGGTATGGTTCTCATCCAAGTGGACGATGCTAACGACGAACATGCTATCTACTACTTGAGTCGAAGTCTAACACCTACCAAAATCAAGTATTTACATGTCGAAAAATTGGCCTTGGCTACCGTCCAATGCTTCCAGCACTATATCCTCTCATGCAAGACTACAGTGATTTCTAACTGCAACCCTATGCAACACATTCTCACACATCAATTGCTAGGAGGAAAATACTCCAAATGGATCGTGATACTCCAAGAGTTTGACTTGGAATTCAAACGTGCCAAGTCCAAGAAGTCCTTAGTGTTTGTTGAGTTGATATGTGGCAGTTGATTCATTACCTGATGGATCCCTTTTCCTCATCAGCACTGATGATCTTTGTTATGGCGATATCATCATATATCTCCAAACCCAAACTTTTCGGTCAACTTTGTCTAGTACTGACCGACGTTGAATACGCTACCAAGCCCGTCAATATATTATCCTCAGGGATACTCTTTATCATTGAGGGATTGACTCCATTTTTCGATGTTGCCTCACATTCGACGAAGCCGAGAAAGCTCTGAAAGACTGCCATTCTGGAGCATGTGGTGGTCATATGTCTGGGTATGCTACTGCCTAGAAGATCTTACAAGCAGGGTATTTTTGGCCTTCTTTATTTAATGACTGCATAATCGCTGTTCAAAAATTCCATGCTTGCTAGACTTATAATAACAAGATACAGTCACATGCCTCTCCTCTTCACCCTATGCTCTTCATTGGTCCCTTTGCAAAATGGGGCATCAATTTCATGACATGTCACCCTCACTCGGCCGGGGGGCATGGATACATTATTGTAGACATCAATTACTTTATGAAATGGGATGAGGCGATGCCGACATTTGACAACACTGGAAAGACCACAACATTATTCATTTTTAATCACATCATAGCTCATTTTGGTGTTCCCCAAGCTATTGTCACTGATCATGGTAGACACTTTAGAAACTTCATGATGTCCGAGCTTACTAAAAAGTTGGGTCTTCACCATGAAAACTCAACGCCTTATTACCCACAAGCCAACGGCCAAGTCGAAGAAATTAACAAAGTTCTCGTAAATATGCTCCGACAAATGATAGGGATTCACAAAACAAGTTGGCACACAATGTTGTTTTTGGCATTGTGGGCTTACCAAACATCCATCAAGTCTGCTACTGGGTTTACACCTTTCCAGTTAGTCTATGGTTTGGAAGCCATTCTCTCGATTGAATGCAAGATACCCTATTTAAAACTAGTTGTTGAACTCCTACCAAACACTTTTGCTGAGGAAGAATGTCTGTTGTATCTTATGCGATTATACGAAACTCGACGCGATGCTACCCTAGTCATAGAAGCTAAAAAAAAATGTGTCAAGGCCCAATACGACAAACATGTCAAGCCTTGCATTTTTTCTGAAGGAGATCTCGTTCTCCTCTATGAACAAGATCGAGATATGCTAGGAGCTGGAAAATTTGAAGCCATGCGGGGAGGTCCTTATATCGTTCAACGAGTTTTGGAAAAATGGGCTTATGAGTTAGTAGATTATGATAGTATCGCTTTGAGTGAACCCAGGAATGGATTGTACCTGAAGAAGTACTATGCATAAAATCACCTGTGTACGAGTACTTGTATTTTTATTGTATCATACTTCTTGTGTGTTACTGTAGCTTGCTTTCGTCATTATCTGGTCTCTACCCTTATGTGACATTGTGTTTGATTTCTAGATGTCGGAGTCTTTGCTACCCTATATTGGCTTCGCTGATGGCACTAGTCGTAGTACTCATGAACCTTGCTTCTGTTGCATGGGCAATTTACACCCCTACAAATGAACTTGTCTCCTTACGAGGTGTGTGTCTCGGTCATGCGACCAACAATATTGCAGAGTATAGCATCGTTATTGAATTGTTGATTGATGTTATCTTGCTCAGAATCCATCATTTGGTTGTGTGACTCAATTCGCAGCTTGTAGTACTACAGTTATGTAATGTCTATACTATTCGAAGTCCTACTTTGTTACGGGTGTATTTGTGAATTCGCCTCTTGGAACATTATTTTGATTATATTGAATATCAACATATTCCTAGATGTCTAAATACATTAATTGATGCATTGGCTAACTATGTATTAGACAGACATTTGGATCATTTATAAATCAATCACATCAATTTTCACACAACACAAGATAAACCGGTAGAAGCTGTATGTATATATAATGATCAAACGAGTTTTTTTACAAAAAGTTCTATCCAAGGACCAAAATGTCAAAATATGAAGCTCATAGCTTCTACAAAGTGATGTCATGGATGAATTTCATGGTAACACACGACTTCCCAGGCAACCCTACGGAGCAGTCGACCAATGGACTATGACACTCCTATTGTATGATGTTGATAACATCGTAGAACCTATCCAAGAGGCATGTTTAGAATATCTGTTGTCAAACCCTCTAGGTTTTGTTCCACTGCTTCATAATCCTCGACATCCCATTGTGGCACTGGCACCACATCTCCTCGCCATTAAATAGGAGAAGTACCAGGAGGTCGGTAAGGTCCCACATCTGTGTCATCAAAAAAAAAAAAATTATTTAGTGTTTGGACGAACATATAAAAAACATTTGCATATGATAAAATTCACAAAAACATTTAAAAAAGAAAAAAATGTGTACTTCTTACCAAGTTCCCCCCATTGAGCACCCTTGAGCAGGACCAAGTCCGGATCTCCTCGAAAATTCAACCCAGCATAAGCATAATCGTCGACCATCAACATCTGTGGTTGCAACCAGTCGAAGAAGGTATCATCATATTTGATAATTGGTCCCGCTATGTGTTGGGCCATGAGCTAACACCATCTCAACATTCTTGGATCTATTGGGGTTGGTAAATCCCACTCAACTTGCAGCCTCAGTAACGGAACCCTCTTGAGAAAGAAGGACACCAACAAAAACCTGTACCCAAACTACTTCAGGTCGCCTCGCCTGCATTTGGTCAACTGCCTTTTCATGCTACGAAGCACTGCATATGCCCAGTTAAAAACCTGAGGCTTAGTACACTGTATGGCATACTGAAAGTAGCTCTGAAGAGCCATGTGAGGAGCAGATCTCCCAGCCATATGAGAAATGGTGAAAAAAATAGTGCGGAGGGTCAAATCCCACACTCCACAAATGGAAAATTTACCTTTGATCCTCTTTGCCTCTGGAACACAGTGTAAGAGACAATACTCACTCATGGGCAGCCCACCACCTCTGCTACCAGTCAGGCTCATGTGGTACCCATGCCATGAAAGTCCTGTCAAGAAGTAAATTTCCTCAATATCCAAGGACAATGTGTGAACCCCTACATGGAATACTTGTTGGTTGGGATACCACATATGCACAAGGTACTCCAATAACCTGACTTGGGTCCTCATGCCCGGGATACGAAAGTACTTTAGAAGGCCACAGTTTCGCAAAGCGGCAATGGTGGGCGGATGATTTCCAGCAATGGAATTATCTTCTTCCTGCTCCCTTTCACACCATTATAGAACCATTGTGATGGCCAAATACCTGCATAATAAGCACAAGAAGAAGATTAATCACTCTATTCAACATTTGGTATCTTTTCATTGAGAAAATTTTTAAAAAACTTTTATACTTTGTGGCTCTCGCAGGTGCCCTTTAGTCACAGTGCGAGGTTCTCATAGGTGCGTTTGGGCTCACCTACGAGAATGACCCATTCTCGTAGGTCCCATGTAGCTCACCTGCGATAATGGCTGAGCGCCATAATATCCCCCAAAACAAACTCAAAATGGTGTTTTTTTCCAATGAAAATGAAAAATTAAACCATGAAAAAGTAGAGGACAAAGAGCCTACCTCACTGTCACTAACGGTTCATCGAATGGATGCTCGTAACTCTCACAATCTGACACCGAATTTCAAGGGTAAAAGAGGGGTTTTGGGGCTCAAATAATGGTAAAGTTAAAATGATACGGTAAAAAGAGTTTTTACTTATTTATATTTACTTTTACCATGTTATTGAATTTTTATAATTATTTATTTATTAATCCCTAATGCCCTTTTGAGTGCAACTTTTGTAGGCGTAATGACTTCGATGTTCATATAGAGGGATGCGGACATATTTTTTCTTCTTCATCGCATGTTTTGATTTTTTTTTTATGGTTTTTTTTATAAACCTCAAGCTTGGTCTTTGTCCGTTCTCATGCTAAAAAATACATGAGAACGCGATCGAGCATACATTTATCACTTTTTCAGGCTCAACAAGGTTATACGGAAAAGGAACCCCCCTAGAGTCCTCTTTAAGTTCTTTTCAAACTCTCTAAACATGAAAAGATAGATGAGCGACCTTGATATTTTCATGCTCGATAAAGTATTTGAAGAAAGTGTCTGTTGGGAGATAAGTTATCTCTTTTTCTGTCTCATCAGACTATTTTACAAAAAAGGAACTGAGAGAGTTCTCTTTTAAGTGTTTTTCCAGACTCTATAATCATGAAAAACCTTCAAGTTTTCTATCTTTGGACTCATTAAACAAACATCGACAGACCCGTAATGGGACTGAACCACTCCTTCCTAGGGTTCATTAAACATACTCTGAAGGACTTATCCGAAGGATAAGCTTATATCAACAAGCATATGTTATCCTCCTCAAGCTTGCATAAAAATAAAGAGGTACTCACCAGAAATGGTGGGGGAAAATTTGGGAAAGGGATATGTTCTTATCTTCATATTGATTGGCAGTAAGTGTCGCTCTTGAACATGACACCCCCTATTCATTATTTGAAGCCTATTTGGGAAATCCATTTGTCTCTTATTCGATTTGCTACAAGGTCATACCTTGTGTCGTCTCTGAGTCAATGCTGCCATATCATTGGTCATGTCATTCATATGTTCAAGAGAAGTTCATATGAAACCTCTATTGAGTCGGCCATCTGTAGTTGTCCATTCTCTCTGTGTCGGCCTTCCCTGTGTCCAATCCAACTTACATCATACTCTGTTTCACCTTCAAAATATGTTACTCATTTTCTGTCATTGATGGGGGATACATCAAGGCCCTCTTGTGACAAGTTTTGTTCCGTCAACTTCATCTCATTATCCAGAATCAAGACTTATAATTTTTTTGGTACATTGGAACTTGCATGCCTCAATGGTAGGTTTCCTCGCTTTTGATAGTGGGTTTACATTATTGACCCCTAATCAAAATATTCTTTCAGATGTTTGACCTCAACTCATTGATTCACATTTGAAGGATTGTACTAGAGTACCTTGGGAGTCATTGACATTAATGGTGATTTCCCTCGCACTTGTTAATGGTTTCATCAAGTGGTTTCTACCATGTTCGACTTCAACACATGTAATCACATGGCTAGATTCGTACTTTTGGGYGATGAGATTGAAGACCCTGTATATCATCTCTTTGTCTAGGTTGCGATGGAATATGTATAATTTGTGACACATAGATCCACTTTGTATGTCTCGTGGAAATGTCATCTTAATTTGAATTTTCTCGCATAGATCCATAGTGTATTCTTGGTGGCTATGCTATATTTTGATGGCATGGATCCACAGTGTATGATTGGTGGCCATGACCTATGTCTATAATGTCATCCATCCATGATCTGAGTATGGGAATCCCTACCTCAGAATTTATATATATATATATATATGATATTCTGTAGATGCTTGGTTGTTCGCAGGTTTTCGATTAGGTGCGCTCCTAGTTTCCGACACACACATGCAGTTTACAAAGTCTTTCGGCTGTCACTGATTCCGACCTCATACTTTAGGGGGAATTCTGTTACCCATAATTTTGGTCAATCTTGATGGTGTATTGATGATGGTGTACTTAGGCTCCTCATAAGAACTTTCTCCTCACAAAAGTGACATTCATCTCTTCCTAGAAAACATACTTTTGAAGAGAGTTCGCAGCTCATATCCTAGTGTGCGAGAATGACCCATTCTCGTAGGCTGTCTTCAGCTAGGGTGAAAAATTCTCTCACTGTGCTACATAGCTAGGATGTGAACTTGTTCTAAAGCCTGGAAAAAGATGAAGTCTCGATGGTTCTAGAAGGGATATTCTAGAAGAATGGGTTTGCATTCGAATGGTTATCTTTGTACTGGTTTCCCTGATATTGTGGGATTATTCTTATCCAAGTAACCATCTCATCCTCTCTTATATATTGATGGAATTCTCATGGAAAAGGTTAAGCAAGATTCATTGGAGAATTGGTGAAATAATTGTGTGAAGGACCTAGCTTGGACAGGAGCTTGGAGACTCTAGAAAGTCTATCAAGAGGGATTTGAGCTTCTTCATACAAGGATCGAGCAAGTGTGTGTGTTGGAGCCAAGAGCCACCGAAAGGAAGCTTGTGACTTCAAGGCAATCAAGTTGTATCTTCTACTTTTGATTAATATGATACAGTGGCATGTCCTTTTCCCATAAAGTCATTCTCACTTTATTGTGTAATTCCTTGATCATACACATAAGTTGACAGTTGAATATATT